>JAPMLY010000327.1:0-177500 GCA_026401115.1 Tetraselmis chui
TCTTGTAAGTTTTTATTATTCATTATTTGTTTCCAAAGAAAGTATCAACCAGTAAAAAGAAAGGAACACAAGCACATTAGCAGGAGAGGGAGAGAGATATTTGTACATAATTAAGTTATATCGGGAAGTATATCTCTTTGATACTGTATACTACTAGATGAACATAGCCATCATCCGCGAAAGATGAGATGTTATACTACTACTGTATTGGAAATATCAATCGGCTATTATTTTATTATATCAAAGCCAACACGTTTCTTATCCCTGAAAATGCGGAAAAATGTTCCGAATAACGGACAGTCAATAGCCGAAGATATGACGAGCAATGCACGACATTTTCTGCCGGTACATTTGGTACGTTTTGGTACGTGGTTGTACGTTTGGTACGTTTTGGTACGTGGTTGTACGTTTGGTACGTTTTGGTACGTGGTTGTACGTTTGGTACGTTTTGGTACGTTTTGGTACGTCGGCATGCCGCGTCGGATTTTTTGATATGAAGCTATCCCTAGAGGGAATATTATACGGCGGTGGCTATCACATTCGGATAAATGCCGTTGCGGTGCAGAAGGGTACCATTCGAAGCTGCGCGCTTTGGGCACATTGTCCGGTATATTACAGAATGGCTACAGAATTGTCACATAAAATATATTGTGCTCTCAATTCCTTCGCACTCCGGCTTCCCAAAATAGAAAGTCAAAGACAGCCCGTCGATGTATCCATGATGAGACGTCATAGCGCGTTGCAGCGCCGCAGTCGAGGCGCTCCCGCGTCGCCCTCCGAAGGCATAGAAATCGCACATACTACCAATACAGAAGCGAGGCGGACACTCCCAGCGATAATACAGTCACACGCGCCCATCGTGGCTAGCGAGTCTAAACTGCTACGTCGAATGAGGAGGTGGCGGCGTCAGTCCGACGGGTTCCGCCTCCCCATCGTGAGCTTGTGGACCACCTTTTTCATTTTGGCCGTCACCTGCTTTTCACCCACCTCATCCCACACCTCGCACAGCGCGCCAAGCACAAGGTTAAGGAAGGAGTCCAGCTTGGCGTGCAGCGGGCGACTCTTTGGCTGCAGCTCGGCCGACTCTCGCCGGAGGGGCTCCTCCACCTGTTGCATTAAAAACCAGCCGGTGCAAAGGTCATTCCGAGTGTCTCGACAACATTTGCGTGCCCTTCTTCGCATTTGGCCGCGGCGCAGTACGGCTGCCAAACGCATATGCACATACACAAAAAAAATCAATCATATTAACCCATCTCATCGTTACTTGACAATGTCACACGCGACGCCCGTCGTCATCCTAAGCATTGTTGCAGCTACATTTGCGTGTCGACGTGTGTGTGGTGTAGTGGGTTTATCTCAGCTGATGACACTCGAGTGCGTCGTGGGTTTGTCGATCATTTCGTGGGATACTATTTGGCCATGTTTGCATGCCTGAGAGAAACGAGTCGCCAACAAAAGGTTGTTCACAGCTGCTGCACTGATATCAAGGGGGACACGGGACGGACGGCAACACCCTCTTTACACGGTGAAGTCTATTTCATTTTCTCGACTCGCAATAACACCGCCGATAGAAAGACTTGCTAATAAACAAATATCATAAAATTCAATACTGCAATCCAAGTCATTGCTGAAACCTCGCTGTCTGTTGCAAGTGTTAACCCCACATGCCATCCAAAGTGCAAAGCTAAAACTGCAAAAAGAAACTCACCGGCTGCTTACATGGCTCAGTCTAATGTGAAGCGCAACACATAAAAGTCAAGTGTTTATTGCATTCGATTGTTGCGCACTCTCGGTAAACATGTCTCAAGCGCACACCAAGGCATCAACATATGCAAATCAGTGACATATATTCATCGCTGCTCATGGCGAAATGCCGTCGGAGAGACATTAACGCAGCCTCAGCACTTCGACGCGCATCACAAGTCAACACTTGGCAATTCCTGGAATGCGCCGCAGCAGAGTTACGGTGCAATGGGTGTGGGCGCACCTCGGAGCTGATTTTTTTGTTGTAGGTCCAGTAAGGGTAGTCGCCAGGATCGTGGTGGGCGTCCTGCATCCAGGCTTTCAGCTCCTCGGGCGCGGGCAAGCTCAGCCAGTCCGCGAGTCGGGCAAACGCCTCCAAAAAGTCGATGAACTGTTGCGACACCGCGCGCTGCCGTCGCTTCATCTCGTCGACCACCGCCATCTTCGAGCGCGCGAAGATGAGCTTGGCCTCAAACTTGGAAACCCCTACACCACCACCACGGGGCCGCCGCAAAGAGTCAGCTGCGTCTGCAGCTATAAGCTGACTTTGACTATGACCATTAAAGTACCAAATCTCAAACACTAAATCGACAGAAAATCGAATGTTTACATCTTACAATGAATAATCCCCACCTGCGACACAATATCGGTTCGTGTCTTGTTGTTTTCGGTGATTCTGAAGCTGGTTTGTTTATGATTCCGTTCCTAACACCTCTTCCAATAATTCTGCAGGGACTGTGCTTGTTACCATAACATACACAACCAACGAATCAAGCACCTCGACACCCACAGTTCACTCAAATAGTACACATAATGCCTAAACAACTCCAAGAACGATACAAATATTTCATTAGAAGGAAGGGCGTGTGGGGCTGCGGAGATCTGGAGGTTCAGGCAGGTCAGGTCGCTTCGCACGCGGCGGCCACTTTACTTATTACCGGTGTGGGAGCCGATAAGGTTGCAGTCGCCCAGCAGTTTGAACCAGTGCTGCATCCAAAAGTAGTTGGTGATGTTGTCGACGCGGTACACGTTGTACATGGCCTCCAGGAAGGGCAGGTGCGCCTGGAACATCTGGTCCACCTCAAAGGCGTAGAGACGCTGGAGGCGGAAGTCGTTGGGTGAGGAAATAGCGAGCGGGGGGAGGTTGGGCTGCGGCAGGTCGCGAAAGAGACGTCAGCCAGTGAATGACGCGAGCTCCGGAAAAAACAAGTCACAACTGTATACCTATAAAGACTAATATTCAAAGTGATGATAGATACTATAAAGAGGGGGGGGGGGCTGTTCGTCGCACCTGAATGTTGCGTTCCACCAGCATACTGACAGCATCGGAGATGTCTGTCGTCTCGCGCCCGTCGCCGTACTTCATCACCGCCGTGCGCACTATGATTTCGTACCACTCAAACCTGTTCAAAGTTCATACCAAGCGAAACCCGATGCTCGTCACCGTCCGCGCGAGCGGAATCAACGCGACGAGCGGCGAGGAAAGACGGGGTGGGCTGAGGTTGTGCTGCTGCGGTGCTAGCATATACTAACAATTACTGATGTTAGCGTGCATGTCGTCACCCACCGCATGAGCGCCAAGTCGTCGTTCTCCTTCGACTCCTCCGACTGCTTGTCGTCCTCAAAGTTGACGGTGATGAAGAGGGTATCCAGCGCGGTTTGACTCACTGGCGACGATTTGGACTACCCACCGCCGTCGTCGTGAATACGTAATCAGAGATAACAAATAATAAAGTGAATACCAGTCGGCGAAGCGACGACAAGAGCAGGCGGCGTTGCCTTTCATTCTTTCAAAGCAACGAGAGCGCGAGGGGAGGCGCACCGGCTCGAGGATACTGCACTCGTTCGTGAACGACGTCCAACTGTTGAGCGACATGCTGAAGGCGGACTCCCCCACCGAGGCGCCGATCATGCTGTAATAGTAAAAGGCGGAGCGGATGGGTTCCAGGTTTTGCCACAGCGCTTCCTTCACCTGCACCCCAGCCACGTATGCCAATCAACATAAGCAGTCAGTCTGTGCGAACTGTGTATATACTCACAGAAAACCTCGTCGACATAATTCCTGAAGAGCGTTAATATTAAATCATATAACACGCATACATAGAGCACGCGCGGGTCGCGAGAAGGTGACGAGCGTCACTTAGTGGTGGGGTCGCTCGCCTGTCGCAGCTCGTCCGCCAGAGCAGCAGCGTCCAGGAGGCTCTTGTCCTTGCGTGCGATGAAGTTGCGGAAGCGGTCCTTCTTCACCACCCGCTCCCAGTCCGCCGCGTGGGCCCTATCCAACACTTTGGCATTGTCCACGAAATCCTGCCAAAGTCGCACGGGGGGATGAACGAGATGAGAACGGCCGGAGGGCGGTGTTGTTGGAAAAACGCTCTGTCACAACCACGCTTTGACACTCGACATGATACCTCGATACGTACTAATGAAGGCGGAATGGATGCAGTCAATATCGCGGATGGTGTTGTTGAGAAGGAAAAGGCGCGCGGCAGCGCACCTTTGCGTCGCACTGCCGGAGACGGCGCACGAAGATTGAGTCGTGGACGCTCCATGGCGGCGTCTTCTTTTTGCGGGGTGGCGCTTTCTGTGGTGAGTTAAGCAACAAGTCAGGCAGGCAGTAGACATGGGGGAAAGCAGTGTTGGCATTCATGTGAAGTGGAATGGGAGGGGGGAAAAGGGGGAGGAGAGTCGGAAGGAAAGTCCGAATGGAAGAAATCGAATATAAGGGACTGTAGCCTTATTGAGGCGAATGGTGTGGTCAGTGATGGATGAAGCTCGGGGGGGGGGGGGGGGGGGGGGGGGGGGGGGTGATTGGAGGTGATGAAACGGCAAGAGAAAGGGAAAAGATTCGGAGCAAACCAAAAGGAACGGTGACTGATATAGGAAGGGAGGAAACGAGAAGATATTCGATGAAAGAGGAATGACAGCGGAGCCGAAAATGTGTCAGTGGAATGGAATTGGGTGTAAAGAAAAACAAAAGGATAGTCAGGAAACAACGGACGTGGAAAGGCTGAGGTAAAAGAGAAAAGGAGGGAAGACGGCAATGGAACGGCTGAATGGAAACGGTTTAGGGAAAGAGTACTAAATAGGGGCAGGAAACTAGAATGAAGGGGTAGAAATAAAAGAAAAGAAAAGAAAAGTAAACTTGGAAAGGGAAAGTGAAGGAATGTGTTGAAAAGGTTCGGAAAAGGAAATCGTGTAATGGGAGAAAATGGAAAAAGGGGAGGCATGCCAACTAGCGGGAGATGGCAGGGGAGAAAGGTAAGAGTAAGCGACGGCATTAAGAGAGCAGAGGAGACAAAAGGGGAGCTGAAAGTGGGAAGTAAAACGAAATGAGGGGAAAAGAAGGAAAGTAGGAAGCACGAAGAGGGGGAAGAGCGTCTGAAAAGAATGCTGACAGGCACAAGCGCGAACAGGAAGAGTGAGAACATATAAGGGTTTGTAAGCAGGCAAGGAAGGGGAGGGCGGAGGGACAGGGAGGGGGGAAATGTGAGGGCAAGAGGCACTTGACAGAGAGAATCAGACGGGAAAGGGAATGGGAGCTACAGAAAGCCAGCGGGAAAGGGGGTGGGGAAGTGACATTGTGGAAAAGGAAAATGGATGGAATTACACGCAGTAGAAGACACGAGGATAGGAAAAAGCAGAGCACAGAAACTGAAAAAATGAGGGGGGACGAAAACGAAGAATGAGCGAACAAAAATCTGGATGCAGTTGGTTAATTGCTAAAGGAAAATTGAGAGACAGAGAAATTAAAAAAATATAATACGGGTGACTCGACGGGACAGGGAACGAGGGCGAGGGGCGCCGCACAGTGGCCTTGTAGACGCGGCGCTCTGGGCCTGGGAGCTGAAAGAAAGGGCGGCTGGACTTGACGTCGTGGAGGCTGTGCTGAAACATGTGTGACGAGGCGCTGTCCGCGTGGCGTTGCTCCACAACCCGCATCGCCCGTGCACTCCGCGCGCGTGCCTGCTTCTCCTTCCCCTTTGTCGACACTTCCTCCCTCACGTTCACCTGTTTCACTTTCTGCAGCAGCAGGTAAAGGGGCTCTGGTCAACAGCGCCCCCCAGACACATACACATACATACAACAGACAAACAGACAAATACACACACACACACACACACACATACACACACACACACACACACACACACACACACACACACACACACACACACACACACACAAATCAAAATTTTGTCATAAACCAACGCACCAGATTGTATTTGTGCCACTTCACTCGCTGCTCCTCCGGCCGCCCAAAGCTCCCATAGTACGACGCCGTCTCCTCCTCCTTCACCAGCCCTCCATTCCCTTCCCCCCCTCCTCCCCCCTCCGTGCCCTCCCGCTCGACCTGGGAGGGAGGTTCCCACAAAACAGGCGTATCCCCGCCACCGCCCCCCGCCTCCATCGAGTAAGGCACCCAAGCAGCGTCCAGCACATTCACCGACTTCGCCTTCCCCTTCCCCTTCCAGCTGCCCTCCTTTCCTGTCTTCTCCGTCGGCGCAGCGAGCGGTGGCCGAGCGGACTTCGCTGAAACAGTGTCCACCGCGACACTCCTCCCTTCACTCGCCGCCTTGCCAGTTTTCAACGAGTCCACCCCCACCTTCCCCACCCCCACTTCAGGGCTGCCATAATCTCCCACAGCCTCCTCCACTCCCTCCTTCGCAGAGGACGGGAAGCTCCGCCCAGCTTCACCGCATCTCTCTGGCTGTGCGGCGTCCCTCCAGCCCACCGGCGACAAAGGCGGTGTGCCGCTGTCGTCCTCCGACGCTACCCGCCCGTCCACATCGCCATCCTCAGACGGCGTCGCCCGATCATCCTCCTCCGTCGACCCCTCTCGCACTTGCACCAGTAGCGCCGGCGCTGACGACCGAACCCCATCCGTGCGGCGATGCCGATCTCCTTCGAGCAAATCGGACCCCGGATGCTACATGACAGTAGCACGACACAAACTTCAGCAGCTCACTCATGAGTACATCGCACACCACGTTTGCAAGAGTGGCGTGCTTGGATGGTGCTAAACGCAATGCCACCACATGAGCGGGTGTTGTGTGGGAGGAGTCATCCGTCCAGACAGAGACGTGAAATACAACTGACAACATCAACAAATAGAAACCTGACGATTTCCAACATTGTCCAGAAGAATTAACATGGACATGTATTTACACAACTCTTAACAGAAGAAACAAGCCAATGACACTTGGGTTTCTTTCCCTGAGTTGACACAGGACAGATAGCAGTTCAATGTGCAAAGCCACCGTCGCACCTCTGCTGGCTGTCCGGGGGCGGAGAAGAGATGCAGAGGGAGCCGAGTGGCGCGGTGGCGCGCGTTGTGCATCATAGCATCCTCCTCCACCAACCGCACGTCAAGCTCCCCCCACTCCTCCTCCCCAGGCTGCAGTCGCGGCTGGGGACGAGGGGATGGGCGGAGGTGGGGCGGCGTCCACGTCCGGCCGGACTCCCGCCGAGCTGCCCGCCACCCCGGCGACGATGTCACCGCTCCACGCGGCGGTGGCTCATACAGCATCGCCTCAAATTGGGAGGAGGGCGTCCAGCAGCGGGTGTGGCAGGCCGCCACGCTCCTTGGCCGGCTGATGGGCCGCTCTGTCAGGCTGGACGTAAAGCCCTGAGATGTGTAAGGCCGCAGGAGATGGTCGGGCGGAGCGAGCTGTCCTCGGTGCGTCAGCGCGCGCTCGATGCCCTTCGGAACAGATGCAAACCTGCAGACAAAACACATAAACGCACACACACACACACACACACACACACACACACACACACACACACACACACACACACACACACACACACACACACACACACACACACACACACACACACATCAGCGGTAAGCGCTGAGGCCAACAAACAGACACACGCAGACACACATACACACACATACATACACACACGCGCGCATACATACGCACCCACATTCGTACGCACACTTATCAGTGGAAAGCGATGAACCCAATAAATATACACCCACGCACCCACGCACCCCCCCACACACACATCAGTGACAAGCGATGAACCCATCAAACATACATGCAACCCCCCCCCCCCCCCCCCCCCCTTCCCCCACCCCAACATACACACACATTCACGCCAACACACGCACACTCTCACTCGCTCACGCGCGCGCGCACGCACTCACTCAACAATCACACATACACACACACACACACACAATGTTAAGCGATAAACCCAACAAACGATGAACACATACACACACACAAACGCACAAACAAACACACACACACACACACACACACACACACACACACACACACACACACACACACACACACACACACACACACACACGCACATGCCGATTTAAAGGAGAAGACCTACAAAGGCAAAAGGAGTGTGATGTGGCGTACAACCTTTCCGCCTGCGCGGCAGCGCTACGCTCAGGCGTCAGTGATGCCCTCCCCGAACGATATCTGTCGATTGGGCTTTTGTCCTCCGATTTTATGAGGCCGTTGAATGTGGAGGCGGTCGGCGGGAGCCACATGGGACCCGCCTTCTCTGCCTCCCTGCGATAAACCGAGCTGGCGTGCCCAAACCTGTCCACGCCTGACTCAGCAGCTTGGCTTTACATGTGTTTGCCCATGCATAATGGCAAAGGTGAGGTCCTGCGTGTGAGGGGAGTGGGCGCGCACTGCTGCTCTAGAGGCTTGTTCCATGTGCTTAGCACGGGGTTGATGCTGGGCCTGATGAGCGCCTCTGTGGACAAGAGGGACACAAGAATTGAAACAGCCAAAATGCATGAGAGGCTGGGCGAGCCTGGGTTGCCAATAGATAGTCGTAATTACCAAAAGCTGTTTTGGGAAATTGTTGCAGCAGCCTCCGTCTACCCCGTGTGCGTCCCGTTGTTCGGTTTCAGGGGTGAAGTAGCTTGTGCTGGTGCTTATGTGACGGAGGTGTGTGCTCTATGGCAGGGGAAGGGGGAAGGGAGGAGGGGAGGGGGCATACTCCTGAGCCGCGACGAGTGGCCCAGGCCGTTGCCCGTGGCGGGTCTGCCGTCCGGAAGGCTCTGAGCGCGCTCCACCGACCGCCGAAAGTCTCCGAACGACTTGCTCTCCGTCGCTTTCGCGGCAGGCGACACCCCTCGCTGCTGCCGCCACAAGTCGCGGTCCTCCCAAGCCGGCTGAGGACGGCGCCCGTCGGCATCGCCTCCCCGTCGCACCGGCCGGCACTCCTCCACCCCGTTGCTCGACATTGCAAAAGCAGCTCCTTACATCCGCGGCGCGATCATCGACGCGCTGACACCCGAACCCCCATCTCATGCGGCTCCAGCTCAACCAGTGCGACTCCTCAGCCAGGTGAATACATTAAGGTAACGACGACTCGCAGCAGGGAAAGAACAAACACTTGTCGCTCACGCGCTAAATAACCACTCTCCGTCCATCTTTCAGCCTAACTACACTCCTCCACAAAAGTCCGGACAAGATTTCGCACCTGCGCAAGTAGAAAATGCAATCATGCGTCGATTTTATTGACAAATGTCCTGAAATCCCAGGCAATGCTTTTGCGCGCAAAATGGAATGCACCGACAACTGCGAGGGGCGAGTTCGAACACTGCCGGGCATGTTTACTTGGGGTTATCGCGCCCGCACCCGTGCGGCACGCTCTTTCAAACAGTCGCCGTGCTTGGTAGACGAAAAGAGTAACGGGCGCACAACGCCGCAATATGAACGCTGATGCGACGGTCGCGCAAGTATTATGCATAGGCGACGGAGGGAGGAGGTGTTGGGCAGGCCGCTGTGGGGGAAACGCACGAAATCGCGTATGTAGACTTACCACCGATATGCGCACAACCCAAGGGCAAGCCGCTTTCGGCAACAATGTTCAAGCGATCACAACTTCCTCATATATGGTCCAAACTTTTTATAACAGGTACCGTTGGACGCGTCTTTTCAATGCGCGTCGAACGCACCTACTTCGAAGTTCAAACTCCCACAAATCGATTTGTTATGAATTATTTTAATTTACAAACTATTCCGGCACCGCTGAGCCGCAGTGCCAAGCAACACCCATCGAAGTCGGCTCACCTCCTGAGACGATTTGTGCGGGGTTTGTCGATATATGTTTACCAATTCTTCATTCCTATTGACCTCCGAGCCCAATTCCCGACGCGTGCCACGCGTGGGGCGGGTGTGGTTGGCACAAGCACATACCCAAGCATTCCAAACACCACCGTCAACGTGATGCGTCCCTAACGGCCAAGTTGGACCTCGCCCCTCCCCTAAGCCAATCGCCCTCGCATGTTTACAGCGTGCAGTGTTTATCCAAACCTGCGTCATGTGCGTTTTTGCTCGCCTGCTTTCCAAAAAATCACCCGTGCCAGCGGCGTGAACTTCCGTGCTCTATTCATACACCCGCAAACCAAACCTCGCGCATTGAACACGGCACCCACGCCTCCAAACCCCCTCCAAAAACCCCCCAAAAATACGGTTATGTGGAACACAGAGAAGTATGCAGCTTGGTATGAGCGCTTGAGCAATGCCCAAGCGTGGCGCTCAGAATGACGTGTGCAGTTCAGACAATTTCTCGGGAGTTTATGGGCTTAATTCGACAAACTCCACCGACAGCACCCGCTTTAAGCTGAGGTCTAACCACCCCGGATGGCGGCTTACTGCTTGCTTCTCGGCTCTCCTACAATTGGGTGGTACTCGGGTATCGTCGTGCTTGACGTGGTGAGAGGGGAGCGTGTTCTTGACTAGCTTATGCTTAACATAATGCATGTCCGGACTTTTGTGGAGGAGTGTAGCTGGCCGCCTCGGTAGCCCAGCTGCCGCGCTGCGGAAACAAAAGGCTCATCAGCGTTTGATTACACGCGCAAACGCATAGTAATTATAATCGCAATTTTTTACAAGAAAAAAGCAGTAGAGGCCACCAAGCAAAAAGAATCAAAGAGGAAAAAAAGCCGAATGCTTAAGCCCGAGGATTCCTGTTCGAACAGGAAGGCATGCCACAGCGTCAGCACTGCCCTCCTGAAAAGCATCGCGGAGATAACGCATAGCAATTAGAAATAAATATCGATGTAACCGTACCGGTACACATACCTTACTACAGCGAAAGTAAATACAAAGATTGGTATTACAGTAAAATAATGGGGGCCGCTGACTCTCGTTCCTTGCGCTCTGACAGTTATGTCCGTATGCAGCATTTTGTTCGTCGATCTACTTCTCTTCCGTTTCGGCGTTTTTTGGGGGATGTGCGACGAGAATTCATGCAACGTCTTTCTGCTGCTCTTCATGGCACTCTGGGTTCTTATCTCCGCGACGCTTTTCAGGAAGGCAGTGCTGATGCTGTGGCATGCCTTCCTGTTCCTCGGGCTTAGGTTTTTTCTTCCTTTCTTTCTTTTTCTTGCTTGGTGGCCTCCACTGCTTTTTCTTGTAAGAAATATTTAGTATTACAGTAAAAGAGAAACTAGCGGAGACCAGCAAGCAAAAACAAGAAATGAGGAAGAATACTGAGCCCGAGGACCAGGAAGGCATGCCGCAGCATCAGCACTGCCCTCCTGCAAAGCGTCGCGAGATAGGAACCCAAAGTACCATGAAGAGCAGCAGAAAGACGCTGCGTGAATTCTCGCCACACATCCTCCAAAAGTCGCCGAAAAGGAACATAAGTAGTTCGACGAACGAAGTGTTGCATACGGGCACAACTAGAAGAGCCCAAAGAACGACAGTCAACAACACTCATACCAGGAAAGCGACAAAGTGCCATCATAATGCCACGCCATATCAATTCACTTAGCCACCAAAGGCGCCAAGCGGCCCCCATCCTCCCCAACAAAGGAATAGCAATCGTGGACCGAATGAACCGAAAACGTGCCAAGCAAAGCAAAAGTGCGGAGATCCGCATCAGGTTAGCCATGCTGAGCTCCAAATGCAAAACAGCCCGGGAGTGGGAAACGAGCACCTACACGATGAACATTGGTGTTCGTACGAGCACTTGTAACCGCCACATCAACAACAAAATGACGTTGTGGAGCCATGAAATCAAACCAAACCACCTCCCAAGACGATCTCGAGAAGCTCCCGACCGAATACGGGGGACCTCCAGCCGCAAGTCTCGCACCTTAGTGGCCCCCGCTTCAAGCATGAACTCTTTAAGCACGTAGACAATCCGATCGTGGAGCTGAATGACGTACCAAGAGCACGGGCACCGGGGGATGTCCTCCATAAGCATAGCATCAAAGGACCGCTCACCCGACATAGAGGTGCCCGATGCCGTCGACGAAGATCCATACCCACGAGACTATGAGTGAGCCTCATTGCATCGAGGGCACTTCATAACGTGAGAGGCGCTTTCCGCAGTTAGGCCAAGCACCCGGTGCGCTGCAATCGTATAACATTCGGATGGCACCTTGAAATTGGACTCATGTGCAACGATAAGAGAGCCAAAGCCCCGCGACCCGTACACGAAATCGCCCTCCCATAGTCCAGTGGGGAACGTCTGCGAAACACCAAGAGGTCAAGGTAGGCCCGGGCACGAAGAATGCGCGAAATGGCCCGTTGAATGTGGCCCCCGGAATCTCCCGAGCGAGAGAGAGCATATGGAGTCGGAAGTTGTAGGTAAGTCAATTGGTTAGCAGGCGTCACCGCATTGCTTTCCGGAGATACTAACAACTCGACATCGGGCCCAACATAATCGGAAAGGTATTGATTTAATGTGTTAGTCAACACCACGAGATCCGATTCCGAAAATCCGACGGAAATCGTATCATATTGACTGCGCAATCGGAGCGCCACGGTAAAGTGGCAACAGTCAGTAGTTCCTATCGGATAAGACCGTACATATGACTTAGCGACTCGGACTCGTAATCAACAATCATGTTGGCGCGAGGGTCGCCGTGAATGAAGCAAAGTGAGCAAGTTCGGCGTCGAGCTTGAGGTACATTAAGCCCCCCCATCTCCGACGGGAGGGAAAGCTGGCGCTTAGCACAATTCAGTTGATCGAGCACTTGCACGTTATGAGAAACGCCAAAGATTGAGAAAACTGCAATACGAACGGCCCTATCTCTAGCAACAAGGTACGGTCGGTAGATATCGGGGCGGAGGATGTGGAGCAAGAACCCGTAGCGGCGTACCGAACACGTGATCATCAAGCGAATAGCAGCATGTGTCCCTCCGAAGTCCGACACAGCACAACAAGCGATCTTGTCCAAGAGGAGCTGATGAGCCTCCACGGTGTTTTGCAGCCAAGAATAGATATAGTTCTCATTGTGAGATGCCGGAGGGCTAATACCATCGAAAAGTCCATCGCCAAAGGGGCTCCTAGGTTACTAGTACCCGTAACAACGGGGACCATCGCCCGTGTCACCTCAACAAGTTCAGGAATTGCATCCGGGGGTACCATGCACGAAGACTTGATTGGTTAATCCCTCGAGCAGAATTTTCCCCAATTCCAACGCAGCCACCGCAATCACATTCGGGACGAAAGGTATTTGGATCAAATACTTGCCATCGTCAAAAAAGGCTTGGGTCGCCGATGAATCCTTGCACCGTTCTCCAATACTCCGGAGGGGGGTGTTGATCACCAAGCTGAACAAAAGCGGGCCAAGAGGATCTCCTTGTCGGACACTCGTACGAGACTGAACCGTGCCGTACGAAATTGTGGCATCGTTTGGATCGAAATATTGCAACGTGGAGTCCCGTGAATATATCATCTCAACCAACAGAATATTAGGGTGCAAGTCGGGATTCTTGTACAACTCTGCAAGGAAACTCAGGCGGGAAATGATGTTGAAGGCGTTTTCCATGTCCAAGCTTAGGAGGCCTCAATCAGGAATGACTTGTAAGCCGACACGAGTGGCATGAATGGCTCGCTCGATACCATCTTTGCCGAAAACCGATCTTTGTGCAAGGCCTTGGTGGTCGGCCGCGACAATCGCTATCCGGGCAATGGCGTGACATTGAGCCAATCGCGACATGACGTTGCCTGCGGCAACCGGCCGAACTTTAGGAGCCTCACCCCGACGGCGAGTGGCGTCATGGTCGACACATGTGTGCTTGTGAAGAGCCCACCCTGTCGCACTCGCCATAGCGTCTGCCGCAGCATCGAGAATGTTTCCCGCCGAATAGTGGTTAACCCACTCACGCCATTTTGGAACATTCAAGTTACGGACATGTTCCCATCGCCAGCCATCAACATGGGGGCTGACAAGCGAGGTGATTTTCTCATGACAAGAAGCATATACTCTTCCCATATTTGGAGGTTGTCACGGTCATCTAGATAAGTGAGGGGTGGGCGTGCCGGGGGGGGGGGGGGGGGGGGGGGCAAGGGGTCGGGAAGCTCACATGCGGGGTGGGGGTACCACGCGGAGGATACAACCGCTCAAGAGCAGCCACAGCCGCGTCCGCGTCCTTGGACTGCCACGGAAATTGATATCAGATCGAAATCCCGTGTTTATGAGTGACTAATGGCAATCCCTATTCAGGGCTACTAGCACCAAGGTTAATATTTCGACGAGCTATAATCCCTAGGCGCCCGCCGGCGCCGCAGCGGCGGCGGCCCCGGAGGGGGGTGCGCTCGCAGGCCCGTCGACACCTACCTCTACCTCCACGCGGTGGGCGCTCGTAACCCTGTAGCCGTGCCAGGCCTGGTACGGTAGGGGGCTAAACGAGGTACCGACAGCTGCGATCCGCGGGATCGGCAGTTGCCGGGAAGCCCGGTACGGAGGGTTTTGGAAAAACATAATATCCGTACACCGGCACAGTGATCTCCCGCTCGGCCAGTCCGATGCGTCTTTTCCGTGACTAAATACTCGCAGATACTCTCCCGACGATGGGGCGGGGACGACATTTGCGAAATATTTTTTGGCGAAGAAGGGTACGGACGGATCGGCGGAGGGACGAAGGTGTTGGAGCTGGCGGCGGACAGTTGGGAAGCATCGCTAGGGCACGGCGCTCGCTAGCAGTCGCCTGCTCTGCGAGAGCCTTAAGTGTCCCATGGGGGCGAGGCCTGATGCTACGCAGGACGGAGGTGGGTCGCAGCCGGAGGAGCGGCACGGTCTGGCGGCGGAGGTCCTTAGGATCACCCGCCGCCGGAAGAGCCTTGTACGGGGGTTTTTTGGAAAAATTCCCGTACCCATCATCTTTTGAGGACCGGCGACTCTATCCATGTGTTCTTCCAACCCCTTCCCTAGTCGGTACCCAGTTATCGAAAGGCTGCCTCAGGCAGTGTGCCTAGGGTTATCATAACGGCACACTGCTCATAAAGGCGGCCCCCTAACTAACAACGTAAACCACCGGGGGAGGGTAAGGACGGCCACAGCGCGATCATATAGGTGTTCGAAACATACGGAACAAGGACAGGGACATGAGAAAATCTGGCTCGGAGGCAGGAGAGCCAGCCGGACACCGTCTGCAGCCTAGTTATTTTCTCTTCTCAACCTTCGAAGGAGGAGCGAAGACTCGGCTAGGTGGCGCGCTGCGTCGGGAGGAGCAACTAATACCTCGGGCGGGGTTGAGCACGGATCGAGACAGGACCGACGACGACCAATGCGAGGGGGGGGGTTCACCTGCCTTTCCCCCCTGGCTCCGGCACGACCGGAGTCGCACAGGAGCCGAGGTCAGGCAGGCTCGACTCGACCAACTCAAGCTGAACAGCCTTGCTGATCAGCGACCCCGCAGCGGCTAGAGCAAGCCGCGTATCGTGGAGACTGTCGACACTTTTATATTTCATATCATACCCCCCAGAAATACGTATAGATAAAGAAATTATAAATACCTGGATACATGTATGTTTTGGACGGTATCGTCACTGCCAATGGAGAGGTTGGGATTAGTGGTTTACGGTCTACTCCGCACATAAGTCCAATTAGGCGTTGAACGGGGGGGGGGGGGCCAGAGACAGCGGCCGGTTTGTACTAGTATTGTTGTAAACAATTTCATTTCATTTCATATAACCCCTAGAGAGATGGCCATACTGAGAGAGTGAATCGGACATGGGAGCATGTCAAAGTTGAGGGGGCAATAAGGAATGCTTACACTCGGTGAGTGACACTGCATGTCATCTCACCCTCAGCAAGTGCCTAGCACTTGCCTATCACAGGACACGTATTCACCTTGAGGTGAGCACACGCCAACATATATTCTGAGCCTTTAGATGATATCTAACGCTCAGCAACTTGCTACTATCAGCAACCTAATCCTCTCTATTGTTGATTGGCTTATCATCTTATTGTGCTGAGTCACAGCCGTACTATCACGATGCTTTACCACACAAAACCATGTCTCGCAACACTCCCCCTTGCTACGCAGGCAATCCCATGATGGCATTGCACAACTTGCCATGCCTTGCACTCACTAATGGCTTGGTAAGCACATCAGCAAGCATGTTCTCCGTCGCACAATATTGCACCTCGATGTCTCCGCTCTCCACCTTCTCCCGACAGAAGTGGTACCTCACGTCCATGTGCTTGCTGCGTCCGGTCGTCATGCTATTCTTGCTGAGTGCAATACAACTCTGATTGTCCTCGTGAATTGTGATGGGAGACCCGGAGTCTTGGTGAAACTCGTGGAGTAGTTGCTTCAAAAACATCGCCTCCTGAGTGGCCGCAGTCAGCGCCATATACTCTGCCTCCGCTGTCGACAACGCCACAGTTTGTTGCCGCTGACTTTTCCAGCTCACCGCTGCACCGTTGAGCATGAACACATACCCCGTGCGAGAGCGCCGCTCGCCAATATCACTCGCGTAGTCAGAATCTGACCATCCTACCACCTTTGATGAGGGTGCGCCACCGTACATCAAGACCGAATCTGCGGTCCCCTTGAGGTAGCGGAGCACCCTCTTGGCTTGCTCCCAATGTGACTGAGAGGGGTCGGACATGTACCTACTAAGGTGGCTAACAGCCATGGTGATGTCGGGCCGTGTGCTTACGGAAGCGTACAACAAGCTGCCGATCAAGCTTTGGTACGGCACTAGACCGGGAGGCAACCTTGATGTCGACGTCTCCACACAATTGCTCAAAGCATCGACCGCCATAGGTGAGCCCACCGGCTTGCAGCCCATCATGTTGAAGCGCTCCAACATATCTAAGACGTATTGTTGTTGTCCAATCCTGATGGTGCGGCTGCCACGATCACGCTCGACTGTCATGCCAAGCAACCAAGACACTGGACCGAGGTCTTGCACGTTGAACCTTTCGCCGAAAGCCGACTTGAACCCAACGATGAAGCTACCCGCTGGTCCGACGATGATGCTGTCGTCCACGTACAACGCCAAGACATAAAGCTCACCCTCCTTGATGAAGACGTAAATGCCGGGATCCACCTTGGATTGGGTAAAGCCATACTCCTCTAGCCATGCTGTGATGGTCTTATTCCAGTTCCTAGGAGCTTGCTTGAGGCCATACAATGATTTCTTCAACAAGCACACTCGCTCCTCTCCATTGATGTCGAAGTGACGGAATCCTTCCGGCTGCCTCATGTAGATTTCCTCCTCGATATCGGCCTCCAAAAATGCCGTCACCACATCAAGCTGCTCCACCTCCCAATCATTATAAGCAGCAAGCGCGAGCAACGTTCGAATAGAAATCACCCTCACTGTGGGAGCGAAGGTCTCGTGGTAGTCCACACCCTTCTCCTGAGTAAACCCGCGAGCCACAAGTCTTGCTTTGTACCTTGCAATCTGTCCATTGGCATCGCGCTTCAGCTTGAACACCCACTTGGAATCTACGAGTTTGCGACCGGCAGGACAAGGGACCAATGTCCAGGTTTTCCGAGATACAAGTGAGTCGTACTCGCTCTTGATAGCTGCCTCCCACTCCCCCGATTGGGGACTCCTCAGCGCTTGCTTGTATGACACCGGCTCTTGAACGGTCGGGCTGCTGGATGACTTAATAGCCGCGGTACTTCCCGTAGTCCATCCATCTCCCGAAGCGCCCGCTGAACGGAGATTATACCTTGGACTGGGTACGCATTGCTGTGGTGCGGCAGTGGATCGAAGATTATACCTTGGACGTGGAGTCTCCCCCGAATGCATGTCCCGTTCATCTTCCGTCGACCCGGAATGCTGCCGCGACTCCCGTAGCGGCGACTCCCCCGAAGGTGTATCCCGTTCTTCGCTACACATGGTGCGCGGGATGCTGTCCTCTTCATCATCAGTGCGTTGCTCCGCATTGCTCTCCCCCATGGAGAGGACTGCAGCCTCATCGAACACCACGTTACGGCTGCTCACCACCCGACGAGTAGCAGGATTGTACACCAACCACGCAGGGGATTCGGAAGCATAGCCCACAAAGACACCCTTCCACGCGCGATCGTCAAGTTTGCGGCGTTGAGACTTGTCAACGTGGACATAGGCCGGACAGCCGAAGACCCGCATGGAGCTCAGATCAGCTCGTCTACCGGTCGCCAAGGTGAAAGGTACACCGCCGGCTCCGCTACTATGCACACGATTGCGGACATGCACCGCAGCGGCCATCGCTAGAGCCCAATACGATTTAGGCAGCGCGGCTTGCCGGATCATTGACTGCGCCATCGGGACCAATGTCCCCCACTGCCGCTCAATCCGGCCATGTTGCCAATGCGCGTAAGGGGCAGTGATCTCCACAGCGATGTTGAACTCATCCAAGAGGTTTCGGAAGGCAGCACCTAAGAACACCGTGTCATTGTCCACCCTAAGACGACGAACCGTGTGCCCAAGAGAGCGGATGGTAGTCAACATGCGACGGAACGAGGCGGGAGCCTCATCCTTGGAGCGGACCGCATCATGCAGCATGAAACGGCTCCGGAAATCAACCGCACACAAGCTGTACCGCCGTCCTCCCAAGGATGGAACACTCATAGGACCGCAGAAGTCTAAGCCGAGGACCTCAAAGACACCAACGTTCCGGTCAGCCGGCTCACGAGAGATACGGCGGACGTGCGACTTACACACAGCACACGTCTCACAGAAGCCCAACTTCTCCGACGCAGAAAACGCCACACCCTCCACCTCAGTGGCCAAGAGCCCGTCCAATTGCGACTCGCCAAGGTGACCGAGTCGGGAATGCCACAACCGTTTTTCCAATGGCGCAGTGGCGACCGAAGCGGTAGGATTCGACGAAGCAACCCGCGCCGGCAACCACACCAACAAATGCGCGCGCTCCAACGGAACCACCACGCCACCACCATGACCGGCATGAAGACGAAGGTGGTCCACGGGATCAGCTAACACCACAGAATGACCTTGTCGCCGAGCTTGGGTGAGGCTGAAAAGCCGATGGTAAGACCACGACGCACGACGGGATAGCTCAGGAACGTGGAGCACATTCTTTAGCGTGGCAGGAATCTCCTCTCCATCTTCAGCCTTCACAATGATGCGGACCGAGCCCACTCCAACAGCGCGGGCGCTGATACCCTTCACCCAAAGCCGGTCGGTGAGCGCTCGATACTCACAGAAGTCACGGCGTACACTAGTCATGTGATGGCTGGCGCCGCTGTCGGCCAACCACATCCACGTTTCCCCATCGCGCTCGAACATGTGTCGAGCCTCGGAGAATGGCCTCGCAGGGGTGGCTGTCACGTCCATGACCGCCGGAAAAGCAACCGGGGAGTCCACTTGCGCAGAGTTACCTCCGGTGTTGTTGACGGGGCACTCGGACCTGCGATGGCCCTTCTTACCACAGCCATAGCAAACACCACGAAAAATTCTCGCTCCGCCTCTGCCATATGAGGTACGACGAGTAGTCGCAGCTCCTTGAAGAGATTTCAGTTGGTCTTGGAGCTCGGAGACTTGCCGCTTCAAAAGTTCAGTCGTTGAGTCATCATGAGACGCTGCAAAAGCCGTAGGTGTTGGGGGCTCCGTTGTATGTGATTGCGCACGACTCTCGATGCGCATGCCCTTTTGACGAAGATCACGCTTGACGGTATCCATGCTGAGGTCGTGTACGTCCCACGTGTCGGTGATGGAGTGGTATTCGCTGCGCAGGCCCTTCACCAAGTACATGATGATACGCCGGTCGTGGACGACGTCCCCAACTCGGGCAAGCTGTCGTTGCAGTCGAACTAACCGGTTCAGGTATTGAATGCCGCTCTCGCCGTCCGCTTGCGGCGTCTCCAAGTCCTGCAATAGTTCCGTACACCGGTAAATACCATCGTCCTCATAATGATTGACTAACGCAGTCCATGCAGTGTGGCCGCAGGTCTTGTCATCCTCGCTAACATTCTCGATAATGGAAAGGTCGTCCTCCGGCAGCGCAAGAATCAATGTGGAGTACATGTCGACTTGTTGTTGAGAGGAAGCGGCACCATCCGACGACAAAGCCGGAGCCCACTTTTGCATCAAGCCAAATGCACGGAAACGTTTCTTCCACACGTCAAAATCTCGTCTCTCCCCACTGAACTTGGGTAGTTTCACGGAGTCCATAGCAGGTACGTCGGATGCGCTCGCAAGAGCACCAGAAAATCAGGAAAAATGCCAACAAGAAAAGCACCAAGTACCGGTGAAGAGGCGGGCAACACGGCTCAGAAAAGGAGACGACAAAGGGCTGACCGAACACGCAGTTGTACTCCCGGAGTCTATACAGCCAAGGCAATCAGAAACGAGTCTCAGAAGGTCGGTCAAGTGACGTCGTACAGGAGTGCTAGTACACTTGTGGTAAGATGCCTTTCCAAAAATTCAGCCGGACCACTATAGGCTTTCACGAGAAAAGAAACTGGCGGGTGACAAGCTCCGGAAGCGAATAAAATTCCAGAAAGCGCCAAGCTATAACAAAGGAAAGCAAGCCGATCTTCACGTCACACGAGACGGCGTTCGGGGGTTCAAGCCGGCTCCAAGCGACACAAACAAGTCGCTACCAGCCGGGTATCGAAGTAAAGCTACAAACACAAGCAAGAGCCAGCCACTTTGTGAGCCAGCCGCACCTCACGTATCGTGCGACACCACAAAGGTCTACCACTCTTCGAGAAGCAAGCTCTAGGTTCCAGTCAAGACAAATGACTCCAACAACTAGCAGCTCGAGGGCCCATAACCTGTCAAAGTTGAGGGGGCAATAAGGAATGCTTACACTCGGTGAGTGACACTGCATGTCATCTCACCCTCAGCAAGTGCCTAGCACTTGCCTATCACAGGACACGTATTCACCTTGTGGTGAGCACACGCCAACATATATTCTGAGCCTTTAGATGATATCTAACGCTCAGCAACTTGCCACTATCAGCTGCTGAGTCACAGCCGTACTATCACGATGCTACTCGAACAACATTGCTGTGTAGCAACTTGATTACCACACAAAACCATGTCTCGCAACAGAGCAAGTTATACGCTATTACGTGCACCCCACACGACGATTGGGTTCAACACATAACCAATGTGGAGCTTGCGATCAACGCAGCGGTTTCTACGTCGACGACTATGTCTCAATTCAAGACGACACTCGCATTCGAGCAGACATCTCCAACAGCGGCTACAATTGATGACAACGAGCGCAATCGTACTTTACCGGAGCAAGTAGAAAATTGGTCGAAATGCACGGATTTGCTAACGAGTGCGTCAAGGCAGCTCAAGCGCATGTGCAAGAACATGCAAATTGGCACCGGTTACCAGTACATTTTTACATTTGGCGACAAGATAAGGCTCAAGGATGCGAATCTACACTCCTCCACAAAAGTCCGGACAATATTTCGCACCTTCGCCAATATTAATGCAATCATGCGTCGATTGTATTGACGAATCTCCTGAAATCCTAGGCTATGCTTTGGCGCCCAAGATGGAATGCGCCGACAGCTACGGGGCACTGCCGGGCTTGTGTACTTGGGGTTATCGCGCCCGCACCCGTGCGGCACGCTCTTTCAAACAGTCGCCGTGCTAGTTAGACGAAAAGAGTAAGGGGCTCACAACGCCGCAATCTGAATGCGGATGCGACGGTTGCGCGAATATAATGCATAGACGACGGAGGGAGGAGGTGTTGGGCAGGCCGTTGTGGGGGAAACGCACGAAATCGCGTATGTAGACTTACCACCAATAAGCGCACAAACCAAGGGAAAGCCAAATTGAAACAATGCGACTCACCCAACTTCCTTCCAGACAGTGTCCACGGCCAAATTGACACCCCACGGGATGAATTTATCGTGGACTCTATTTTGGACTTCCTCGTTGCTTACCCGCCGGAAAGCCACCAACATGGTCCCCGCCTTGAGTTTCTAACGCATTGGGGAGGATTCGACGCCTTCCACGACTCTTGGGAGCCCTATGCCAACCTCAAACATGTGGAGGCACTTCACGACTTTGCTCGCTCAAGCTCTCCTCTGGCTCGCCTCTTCCGTAAGCCGTCGTACCTCCTCCACCACAGCTAATACCCATCACGATTTCCGCTCACAATTCCGTGAAAGCCAGTCTAATTTTTTTGGCGGGGTAGGAATGTCAGGTCTTCACCAAGACCTAGCCTTGTACCATTAATGTAGCCATGTACCATGAATACATCTTTACACGTAACTCAACAAGCATGCCAATAATCTACATGAGGGCAACCTCTGCGTGTTAATCCTATCTCATACTGACAACACCATTTACATTCGTAAAGTGACACGACAATACCTAGCCCAGCTACGGTCCACAACAATGTGAAGCACTTTAGATACTTTTGTATCACGCCTATCATGAGCCAACCATGTGCGTGTAAAGTCTAGGACCGATCCATGGCTTTGTAACTTTTTTCCATTGCCAGCAACAAATTCCATTATTTTTGCCAAAAGACATTGCTTTTTCTTACATAATCATTGGATATATTACCCACTTACACGTACCACCGCCACACACACCACCAACACAAGCACTAGTACAAGCCACACGCCCACCACTAGCACTACGCACACCATAAGCACCGGCACCGGCCATACGCGCACCGCCAACGCCACGCACGCCTCTAACATGAGCACCAAGTAAATGTACTCTGCAAACACCTCCCGGAGCAACAACGGCGCCATACGTTCACCTTCAACACCACGCACACCGCAACACTACTTGCACTAATTGCACGCGCACCACCAACTGACTAGCACGAGCACCGCGCACACCACCGCCAAAAGAAACAATAGCTAGACGTATACCTCCATTATCTCCAAGAGCAACAGCAACAACAACCATTCTCGCACCTACCCCCAACACCACTCATCATACAACTAGCACGAGCACCACGATCACCACACACTAGCACCAGCACCTATAGGAGCAACAACACCTACTATACGTATATGGCCATCACTTTTAGGAGCAACAAAATCAGCCAGACATACACCACAAGCACCACAAACTCCACCATCACCTCCAACAAGAGCTGCACCATCTAGACGTACACCGCAAGCACCGCCAAGGAAAGCATAAACCGCCATAAGCGCGCCCCTAAGACTAGCACCATGCACACCATCAATAGCCCTACATATAGAATCCCCATATATCCAATCAAACTTCAATACGAGGGGGAGGGGGGAGGGGGAAGGCGCTCCGCCCGTTCCTAACCGACTGCGCACGCTGGCGCGCGCAGTGCAGTTCAGACAATGAACTTGTCCCTGTTTATAAAAGAATTTATTTGAACATACGTT
The DNA here is from genome assembly GCA_026401115.1 of Tetraselmis chui. Lineage (NCBI taxonomy): Eukaryota > Viridiplantae > Chlorophyta > Chlorodendrophyceae > Chlorodendrales > Chlorodendraceae > Tetraselmis > Tetraselmis chui. Next base: position 23,289 of record JAPMLY010000327.1, read on the forward strand.
CTGAAATTATTTTCATCAATCTTCTAAATTATGGACAAATAATCCTATTAAAAATCTTGTAACTAATCTGGTGCACCGAGTTGTGAAGTTTTAGTAGGGCGGCCGGGAACCCTGGGCTGGGATGCCATGTAGCCATCACCGCCTCCAAGTGGTGGAACATGAGGCTGATATACTCATATACCTCATGAGTATTCCCCGCGCCTGATTAGACGCCGCGGGCGATCAGAAAACTAGTACGCGTGTTTGGGACCGACACCCCGGAATATAAGCAGTCCTTGTATGCCGAAGGTGGTGTGGAGTGTGACCGAAGGGATGGAGCAGCTGCGGGCGAGCTAATTATTTTGTACTCTGGCAGCCAAGCGTCATATATATGCCGGGTGTCGAAAAGGTCCAATAAATCCCGAACCTGGCACCTACCCCCCCCCCCCCCCCCCCCCCCCCTGCTTCTTCCCGCCGGGAGGCTCCACTTAAACGTGTGCTGCCAACAACAGAAGACAATAAGACACCACGTCAACGATTCACCGACCGGCACTCTTCTTTTATGCTATTGCCTGTTTTGAGCGGAAACTCTAGCCTGAATTGTGTGAGTTGTGTGGCACAGGCCACCTGCGACGGAGAGCTTCGCGCGGCACTGAGTATGAGGCAGCTGAGTTACTGAGTATGAGGCAGCTGAGCGCGGACGTGCGTGCCAGTCAACCGACGGCTTCGATGACCATCACGTAGTCGCTGCTGTCAACGCACAGCAGCTATCGTTTCGGGCCACAGCAGCGGCCTGTCGCCAATACCTGACGGTTATTTATGCTACCGCTACCTATACCCCATGGTGTTGCCTGACCAGTCTGTCTTTACCACCGTGCCGGACACTTGCCCGTCACAGCACTATCCGAGTCTGACAATCTCAAGTGCTCACGAGGCTATCATAATCCCGCACTCACTCGCTTCGCATTCCTCTGAAAATCTAAGTAAATGCAAATGAGTATCTAAAGTTAAAATAAATGGAAATTGTATACCTACCGCTTGTACTCTCTGTTCTTTGTGAACATTGCCGCCAATGTAACATTATACCGGGACTGACGAGCGCTGCTGATTACGCGTTGCCTCTCCTCTGGCGGATCTCGACTGTGTTGTGTGTAGTGCAAAAAAAGCTTTCGCTGCCGCTGACGCGAGAAAGTACGTCGAGTGAACCCGAAACGTCCCGAAAGGTGTGAGGAAGACTGGAAAATACGGGGCTGTGCTTCTGCAGCTGCAGTACGACCGCAACGACTGCGTCATGTGAACAAAACTCGGAAAGTCATATGACAGGGATCTGCATTAACAGAGATTCGTGCTTTCACAGATCTGCATTAGTCGTAGGCGACACGTCTCGCAATCTCCTGCCGGTCTGAGATGCTCAGCGTCATCGACAACCCGAGTCCATCTAACTAATCAACCTTATTGGGTAGTAGCGCCCAGCGTAAGCACCACTGAATTGTTAATAGCTTTTTCCAATCCAGCATCTTCACATCAACTTCATTTCTGCGTTGCGGATCAACAATGACGACTGCCAAGAATACTGCTGGTTGGATTAAAAATTAGAATTGAGTTTTAGGTCCTTTCACTGAGGCGGATTTTATCTAACTGTACACAGGTTTTCAAATGACAGGACATAGTTAATAGATGGGGAAGGGTGAGTGAGCGGTCCGTCTCCTCATAGGCGAGCCGCGTCACGAGGAACCAATGCCTGTGAAAGAAGCCGAACACGTATTGTCATCAGCTCGCCGTCCTCACACTGTCACTCATAATAAACGATGCTACCGGCAACATAGCAAAGTATATCTCGACTGAACACGGATCCAAGGTAAACTTACGTCCACCCATCTCTGTGAACGATGTGCGCTTTCTGGGCGCGGTGGCCCGGAGCACTGCAGGCAGGCCGGGAGGGGTTCAAGTGTGACACTTCTTACCCACGAGGTCGCGGAACTCCGCCTTGGACAGTTTTCCGTCATTGTCTCTGTCATACTCTCTGATGGTGCTGCGCGCAATCTGTCACCAGCACACAACAACCCTCATCTCTCACACGCTATGATCCCCCCACATGCTCAGAGGGCAGGCATGCACACACGCACTCCGTGGGTCGTCCCACCTGCTCTAGCTGCTGTTGTGACAGGTGGCGCTGCATGTCCCTCATTGTGGCGATCAGCTCTGCCTCGCCAACATACTCGTCGTCATCCAGGTCGTAGAGGCGAAACACCACTACGCCGCAAACATACACATATAAGGCATTCGCTCGGTTCACAAACCAGTCCTAGCCTTGCGTGAAGCCCATGCAGTTTCACAGTGTTGCATCCTGATGACAATGCTCGCGAGGGGAGGGCGGGGGCTCACGTGCCAGCTTCTGTTCTGGGTGTTGAAGCGTGCGGAACCACTGCAACGCGGAAGTGAATTCTTCAAGCGTGATGTATCCATCGCGATCACCGTCGAACAGATGAAGGATTTTGGAGACGAACGGGTTACCGGCGAGCTCAGGAAGACTCTGGAACGCGGTGATTGACACACGGTAGCGGTCCTGGGAAAGCTTTAGAAACCTGCGACAGGGAACAGGCTTTGCCGTCAATGACTACCGACCGACGTCTGACTCGTACATATACTCGTCTCGGGACACCGGATACCCATAATTGCATACCCTTGAAACGCATTTTATGTGAACCAGCCTTGAAGGATCACAAGCGGTATCGTCGCAAGTGGCCCGGGCGTTTTTGTTTTTGCATAGAGAAACGCTTCAGGCGCGAGTAAAATTGCCGAGTCACTCACAGTAAAGCGTCTTTTTACTTCAAGGTACTTCGGTACAGGCCAGGCACGACAATCGTAGGAAGCTTCCCCGCACCTGCGCTGAATTCGTTGCAACTCCTTAGTGCTAAATCCTGCCGGGGTCGGCGCCGCGCCGCCACGGTTGAACTTGAACATGGCACCCCAGGACTCCTGGCTAGCTAGAAAGCTTCGCCGGCACGTTCTTATGACGCGCTGGAAGCCTGGAACCGACTCGTACTACAGGTACTGGCAGTAATGCAGTTTTGCCCTCCCGGTCGGTCTCTTGCCACCGTCAAGCCCCTGAAAGCGATGCCCTGTCGTCAGCTTTATTCTCAAGAGTTTCTTCGCTGAACTTGATATTTAGTACCACCGCTTGCCGTGAGGTCACTGCCGTGTGTTGTGGGTATTCTTGCTTCTGGCGGCAGACGCTGAAGCATCCGCGGCCCAGGTCACACGCAGCCGCTGCTGGCAATCAATGGTAATACGGTACATGTAACCGCTTTTCCGGGTTAATGTAGTACGGGATAGCCAGTTATTTCCAGTATGTCATGGTTACAAGAAGAACACGATGAGCACGGACAGGGAAAGTGGGAGGGGAAACAAAAGGGCAACAGTGACATTTCCAGTATGTCCGAGTGAAATGATGACGAATTTTGCTATTGGGAGTCTGGGACGAGTATGTCGAGACTGAGATCATGCGACGAAAGAATATAACTAACTATACAATATACATTTCGAAACACATGCAATGAAACACCTACTACTCTGAGATACAATTTGAAAACAATCTCTTACATGCAGGAAAAAGCAGTAGAGACCGCCAAGCAAAAAGAAAAAGAGGAAAAACCTAAGCCCGAAGAACAACAAGGCATGCCACAGCATCAAGATTGCCCTCATGCAAAGCGTCGCGTAGATAGGAACCCAAAGTACCATGAAGAGCAACACAAAGACGTTGCATGAATTCTCGCCGCATATTCCCCCCAAAACGTTGAAAAGGAACATTAGTAGTTCGACGAATGAAATGTTGCATACTGACATAATTGTCTGAGCGCAATTTTCGAAAGTTAGTAGCACTCATGCCAAGGAAGCGACGAACCGCCACCAAAACAGCCATGCGATCAACTACCTCAGCCGCCATAGTCGCCAACTCAACCACCCCCCGTCCTCTTATCCTCTAGAGCGAAGGGATAGTAGTCATTCACCGAATGAGTCGAAGGCGTGCCAAGCAAAGGGGAAATGCGGAGGTCCGCATCGAGTTTGCCATGATGAGCTCCCATTCTCCCAATGCAAGATTGCCCGGGAGTGGGAAACGAGCACCTACAATCTTCCCATAAAGTCCGTTACTGGTGAAATAGGGCCTTTCTCGTAGGGCGGGCGTCTATCATGTAGGGTTTCTAGGGTTATACTGTACTTTAGCTCGTTGCAAAGGTGGACCGAAGCTTGTGTTGACGGTGAAGTAAAAGGAGAAGCGGGGCACAAATGGGGCCCGTCACGGCTACGATCGGACGATTTAGGGTTTGCGTCGCCAACTCCTTCGCCCTATCATGTCTGCCCTCGCACACAGCCATGACCGCCCTCCACAACACACTTGAATCCATCTACAACGCCCACCTTCCGAATCCCTACATCAACACTCCACCCCCGTCCCACCTCACCAACTACTCACCTCACTCCTCATGCATCTATCACATTCCCCCCAATCCCACCCACCCTATCACCTATCCCCCCTCTCCTAGAACGCACATCACTAACATACTCTCCCGCCAGCAGGGTTCTTGCTTGGGATTGGCATGACTTTGTGTACACCGACGGCTCCAAGAAGGGAGGCTCCTCCCCCCTTGGTACGGCTGCCACCCACCTCGCCTCGGACACGCGTCAAAATTCTGGTGACCTTGCTAGCACTAGCATCCCGTTGCCCAGTACTTATGTACAAGGTAGCTATTTGTCATCCTACTACTTAGTGTTATGCTATTAGCGGTACTCTATTCCCTATTAGTGGCGGTCGGCCGGCCCTGCCGGTGCCTTCGCCGGCCGCCATCGCACTCCTCTCACTTCTCTAGTCACCACCGCCGGCCCCCCGTGAGGCCGGCACGACCTCCGTGTAACTATCCGTTCCCAACTCTAACATGTTATGGGCCCTCCACCAAGTTACACTAGAGAAGAGCGTGTGTAAAGCGCTCGGCGCCACGCTAGTAAATCATCGTTCAACCGACACCACGCTTCGCCTTCGAGCTCGTTGTCCGCGACTGTCCTACCATCTCCAACGGGGGAAGAGCGTGTGTAAAGCGCCCGGCGCCACGCTCACCCCACCCAGCTTTCAGTCTCATCTAGCCTTCAGCCTACCGATGCTCTCGGCCGGATCTAGTTGTTTAAAACCGACCCGCGAAACTTCGGCCCGTGCGTACACTAATTAGCACTGTTATTGTTTTTTCCCGAGGCTACGCCGCAACGCTCACCTAACTTAGCGAGGAGCTTACTTTTACCACGGCGAAAAGGGAGAGTCAACACGAGCAGCGCCCGTCTATGCTTTTGCGTGTCTACACGCTCCTAACAACCATGTTGGCTTTGCTTCTTCCTCGCCGGCCGCTCTCATGCGTCGGCTAATTCGCCCGTGGACAGTTTTCCCGTTACATGTCAGAATGGTACATTACGCAGTACATTTGGAACCGCTCCACATCGGCAAATCGCCGGTAGCGGCACATTCCTGTGAGCGCATGTCGCTACACCTACCCGGCATGAGACACACGCTACATGCACTTCACCTTCGACCAAGATGGCACCTTCCTCGACGCAAGCTAGGACGACGTCAAGACCTCGGCTACCTTGAGGTGGGGTGTTAGCACTAGCAACCCGTTGCCTAGTACTTATGTACAAGGTAGCTATCTGTCATCCTAGAACTTAGTGTTATGCTATTAGCGGTACTCTATTCCCTAGTAGTGGCGATCGGCCGGCCCTGCCGGTGCCTTCGCCGGCCGCCATCTCACTCCTCTCACTTCTCTAGTCACCACCGCCCGCCCCCTTGTGGGGCCGGCACGACCTCCGTGTAACTATCCGTTCCCAACTCTAACATACCTCCACCCCCCCTCTCACACCATCAATCGTGCGGAACTCGCGGGCATCGATATCGGCCTACAACTTGGCCACACTCACCTCCTTACAAACAATGCGTGCTCCCTCCGTCTTATCCAAGACTGCATGAACTGCCCCTCCGCCTACCGACACAACATTCACCGCGACATTCTTGATTCCATCACTCACACCCTCGCAACTCGATGCAACTCAGGCATTCGCACCCACCTCGGCAAAATCAAAGCACACTACCATTCGATCGGTAATGACCTCGCTGACACCCTCGCTAACCAAGTTGCAGACGGACGCCCACCCGAAACAACATACACCACGGGTTTAAAGGTATCGATAGGCCACTTGACCTGGCCATACAGACGCATACCCCAAATCCTAAGCGAACCATACCCTGATGATACACCATCCTCAAAGCTGACGCACACACATACAGCACCAACCACCCACATACACCCCTCTCACAAAACACCAAACACGGCGCCCTCCTTGCCTGTCCCGCTGCGGACGGGGCGAACTTCACCTTCCACAAAAACACACATCACTCACCCATGGCTGGTTCGCACACAAGCAAGAATTCATGGGGGGAGTGCACAACACCCACCTCCTCTCACACAACCCCACTCTGCGTTGATCTATGTGTGATCAATTCACCATCAACGGCCACGTGGCCGGTAACTGCCCCGCTATGTCCGGCCTTAGACAAGACCGACACAAGAACGCACTACAACTCCTCCTCTCCCTTCTGGAACGCCACAACGGAGGCCGTTGGGAGACCATCACGGCTGACTTCGGTAACAAGCCCATCAAATCATTCACATAACCACACTCATCCGCGCACCCCTTGACAGTAACCCCCCTCTGTTGTAAGTAATACCGCATACGTATTAGTTGCAGATAGCTATTGTAAGCTATTCTAGATATGATTAGTACATGTCTAGATCGGACATACCGATAAACTGTTTGACTCGGTACAGAGCTGTCGCTAGGCTACAGCTCTCTCACTTCTGTTGTCCCGACACCACGCCTGTAGGCTGGTTGTCGCCTTAACTGTTCCGTCTGCGGGACTGTGACTGTAACTACGTTTGCGTACGTTATCTTCCACACTAACTGTGTTTGCATGGTTCAATAGGTTATGGGCCCCCGCCTCACGTCACTCACGCGCGACAACCTGGTTCGGCGAGCTGCGATCGACAGCTCTCCCGCAGAAGGCAAGTTTCTATAGACACCTAGTACTTTCAACCTGTAGTCGGCGGTATCGCCAGTATAAACTGCGATTTTTAAAACCCGCCACCACCCTCTTAAGCCAGCCACCCGCCGGAGATAGCCAGCCAACCACACCGACGCACTCGTCGTGTGTGGACAGGGTGCACACAGGTCCAAGCTGGAGAACGGGGGGGTGCACTGTCGGGTGAATACGCATCCACAGGTTGCACGCTAGCCGTAGCTTACCTTTTTTATTTTCATATTAGATTAGCGACTACGCCATCAGCACAGCGCTCCACCTGTCCTGGCCTTGGCCTCGACTTGTGCCCCACACTGGGTGGAGGATACAGAAAAGGTGCTCTGAGACACCCCGGGGCTACAGGCCGAGGGGTCGGCGGGCATCAGGCCGTCTCTTTGCATACCGCTGTTAGGCACGAGTCGGGCTAGCGGTTTTTACCGCTGCCTGTTTTTAATCCAGCTCTTTCTTTTTCGCCCTCTGTCGAAATGGCGCAAAAAAACCCGCCTGTTGCACCTGTTGATTCCCCTGACCCAGGCTCTCAGCAGAGCACTGTCCATAATACCCAGGGTGTTCTCGAGCTGCTGCGTGTGCAACTGACGCGCCTTGACGCGTATCTCGACTCGCGGTCGGCCGCCATTGCTGCTCTTCCTGCTGCGGGTGCTATATCGCACCCCCCTGTAGCTCAGCGCCGCCACGATGCTCACCTCGCACACTTTCCGGACAGCCACCACCTGCACACCCTCCCCCTCGAACACCCCCCGGATACTCTCGCGCTGATCTTTGCACAAGTGGCGCGCTTGACAGCTCGTTTCGACTTGCAGTCGGCCGCGGGTGATGTTGCTGCTGCGGGTGCTAATCCGCACCCCCATGTCGCTCAGCGCCGCCACGTCGCTCACCTCGCACACTTTCCGGAGGGCCACCACGTGCACACCCCCCCCCTCGAACACCCCCCGGATCCCCTCGTGCTGCTTGTTGCGCAAGTGGCACACTTGACAGCTCGGTTCGACTCGCAGTTGGCCGAGGATGCTGTTGCTGCGGCGAGTGCTATTCCGCACCCCCCTCTCACTCGGCGCCGCCACGATGCTCACCTCGGACACTTTCGGGACAGCCACGTCGTGCACACCCTCCCCCTGCTTGTGCATCCTCAGCCTGGCTACGCCCCACAGGACGCACAATCAGCCATGTCTGCTGCTACCGTTGCAGCTCCTGTTGGCGACCCCGCCGTCGCACAACGCCGCCCCGATGCGCACCTCGAGCCCTCGCACCCCGAACTCGTAGGTGAACACTTGCAACCACCCCCCCTATACCCCCCGGCTGATTCTATCCTACACAGCGACCCCTCCCATCACGACATCGCGGTTGAACAACTCCCGCCACCCCACCACCCCATACCTCTCATCCCGGAGGCGCCCTTTCACGGCGTCCCCCCCTCCCGTGACCACCCGAATTCGTTCGCCCCGCCGTCCCCAATGGCTGGCCGCTCTCCATTTCCGGGTGGCCCACCTCCACCCTTCCATGGACATCACTCTTCCCAAGCCAAGCGTGGCGACCACACCTCCCGTGGCCGTCGTCGCCCCACCGTTGACCCCATAGTCATCGGGCGACCGACACACGCAACCCCCGACTTTGACCCAGACGTCCACCCCAGTCTCTTGGGCAGCCCCCACTACGCCCCCGTCTGCACGCGCCCCGCTGTCTCCCCGGTCTTGCGCATCCTTGGCTCCGCCCAAGCCTCACCCACAGAGGCACATTGGCGCGCTCTGCAAAAGGCCCTCCGCTCCCTTCATGGCACCATTCACATGCGCCTGACGTTGGGGGGGGGCCTGGACCACAGCCTCCAACTCACAGGCTTTGCCGACGCTGCCATGCTCACCAAACTCCTCCCAAGACAGGCACTTGCAAGACACCGAAGTGCGATCATTGGAGGACAAGACCCAATGCAACGCTTCATCCCGTAGCTACCTGCAGGGGGAGTGTTGTAAGTAATACCGCATACGTATTAGTTGCAGATAGCTACTGTAAGCTATTCTAGATATGATTAGTACATGTCTAGATCGGACATACCGATAAACTGTTTGACTCGGTACAGAGCTGTCGCTAGGCTACAGCTCTCTCACTTCTGTTGTCCCGACACCACGCCTGTAGGCTGGTTGTCGCCTTAACTGTTCCGTCTGCGGGACTGTGACTGTAACTACGTTTGCGTACGTTATCTTCCACACTAACTGTGTTTGCATGGTTCAATACCCTCACCCCACTCACATGCCCACCCGTCTAGTTGTTGTTGACGAAGGCCTCTCGACCGACTCCCTCACCTCATGCCCTGCGATCCTCCTTGACGAGATACTCCCCTCGGTGTTGAGACCCCCGGCACACAAACCCGACCGCATCCGCTTCCTCGAACCTAGAATCGTCGGCCACACGAAAGGACGCCAACAATACTCCTCGATGAAAAAGGTTCAAATAGGGGAATGGAAATGCTGCAATGACCACAACCTCTCCCAGACCGCACACATGATTCGCGACAAATATTCCCTCCTCGCCAATGCCATTCGCCAACACTTGCCGATGTGGAAGGTGGGGGTCCATCTTGGGCCGTCACACGCCTAAATACTAAGATCGGACTCACCGGGTTTCGAGCCTACGACCTTTCGTGTATAAAGCTTGCGCTTTACCCACCCGTCGAAAAAGAATGAATATCGCTTATTAGTGGCTATCATGCCACAAAGTTCTAATTCACGACATTACCACGCCCCCCCGGACTCTCCCCGGACCTCAGCCCGGCTCCGAAACGAATGTGGAAGGTGGGTGTTCATCTTGGGCGTCACACGCTTAAATACCAAGATCGGACTCACTCGGTTTCGAACCCGCGACCTTTCGAGTATTAAGCGTGCGCTTACCGACCCGTCAGAAAAGAATGGATATCGCTTATTAGTGGCTATCGTGCCACTAATTTCTAGCTCAAGACACCGGGTACAGAAGTCGGCAGCCGACAAACGTAAAGCCGCAACAACAGCAACAACAACAAAAGCCGCGGCTGGAACTAAGCCGAGAGACGCGACCAAGCCACCCACGAAGAAGTGATGGTGTGACCCGCCGCTCCGGTTCTTGCTCCCCGTCATCAAACTACATGAGTCACCGCGTGCGCCTAAGATGGCGGGAGTTGGAGCATATCGGCGCGAGCGGTCAAGTCGTGAGTTGGATCCGCCATGGCGTCCGGGTCAAATTCAAACACGGCCTACGTTCCAAACCGTTCAACCACGGAGTCTCCATAAAGGACGCCACCTAGCCCCAGCCAGACTTCATCTCCACGGAACTGCCACGCTTCGAAGCATGTTAGGAGAAGAGCGCGCAACCCAGATCCTCGCTCTGAAGTCAACACCGACGCTAGCCGCCCAAGGTCCCCCGTGGCCGCCCTAGGCTAGCACTACCGCCTCCGCCACCCAAGGAGAAGAGCGTGCAACCTGGATACTCGCTTGAACTACCACTACCGACACCAGCCGCCCATGGTCACATATGGCCGCACTAGGTTGGTTGTCTACACCACCCTACTCACAGCTCACCGATGCCATCGACCGGATCAAAATCAAATTCAAACCGATTCGCGAAAATTCGGCCCGCGCGTACTTTAAATAGTACTGTTTTTGTTTTTTCCCGAGGCAACGCCGCAACGCTCATGTGACAAAGCGAGGTTCTAACCTTGCCCACGGCGAAGGGGGGAGAGTCGACACGATAGCGCCCGACTATTCTTTTCGAGTGCCTACACGCTTGTGGCAGCCCTATTGGCTTTTTCCCGTCCTCGCCGGTCGCTCTCATGCGATAGCTAATTCGCCCGTGGACGGTTTTCCCGCTATATGTCAGACTAGTACATTAAGCAGTACATTTGGACCAGTTTATTGTCGGCAACTCGCCGGTAGCATCCCGTTCATGTGAGCACCTGTAGCGTCACCTACCCGGCTTGAACAACGCCTACGACCAAGATGACTCCTTCCTTGAAGACAAGCAAGGGCGACGACAAGACCTCAGCTACCTTGAGGGGGAGTGTTAGAACTAGCATTGCATTACCTAGTGCTTATGTACAAGGTAGCTAGTCCGTATCTTAGTACTTAATGTTGTACTAATAGCGGTACTCTATTTCCCCGTTAGTGGCGGTCGGCCGGCCCTGCCGGTGCCTTTGCCGGCCGCCATCTCTCTCTTTTCACTTCCTTTGTCCCCACTGCTGCCCCAACCTAGCGGGGCCGGCTAGACATCCCGTGTAACCATAACTTCCAAACTCCAACAAAGCATGCGGAGCTTCGGAGCGCGCCTACAACACCCGTGGTATCCCCCGCAAGTTTCTAGTCCCCAATCAAGGAGTCGGCAAGTGGCGTTTGATAATCGACCTACGCGAACTCAACATCTACTGCGCGGAATTCAACATGTCGTGCGAGACGCTCAAGCACCTCCGCCACATGTCCCGCCCGGGCGACTCCTTCGTCTCGCTCAATCTAGCGGACGGCTACTACACACTGGGCAGTGTTAGCACTAGCAACCCGTTGCCCAGTACTTATGTACAAGGTAGCTATTTGTCATCCTACTACTTAGTGTTATGCTATTAGCGGTACTCTATTCCCTATTAGTGGCGGTCGGCCGGGCCTGCCGGTGCCTTCGCCGGCCACCATCTCTCTCCTCTCACTTCTCTAGTCGCCACAGCCGCCCCCCTTGTGGGGTCGGCACGACCTCCGTGTAACCATCCGTTCCCTACTCTAACATGTTATGGGCCCTCCACCAAGTTACACTAGAGAAGAGCGCGCTTAAAGCGCTCGGCGCCACGCTAGTCCTACCTACTCCCACGTAAAAAGGAGTAGAGCGTGTGTAAAGTGCTCGGCGCCACGCTAGTGATTCATCGTTCAACCGACATCACGCTTCGCCTTCGAGCTTGTCGTCCTACAATCTCCCACGTAAAAAGGAGAATAGTGTGTGTAAAGCGCCCGGCGCCACGCTCGCCCCACCCAGCTTTTAGTCTCACCTAGCCTTCAACCTACCGATGCTCTCGACCGGATATGATTTTTTAAAACCGACCCGCGAATTCGGCCCGTGCGTACTTTAATTAGTACTGTTTTTGTTATTTCCCGAGGCTACGCCGCAACGCTCACCTAACTTTGCGAGGAGCTTAACTTTCCCACAGCGAAAGGGGGGAGTCAACACGAGCGCCCGTCTATGCTTTTGCGTGCCTACGCGCTCCTAATAACCCTGTTGGCTTTTCTTCTTCCTCGCCGGTCGCTCTCACGCGTGGGCTTATTCGCCCGGGGACAGTTTTTCCCGCTACATGTCAGAAAGTACATTACGCAGTACATTCGGAACCGCTTCTTATCGGCAACTCGCGAGTAGCGAGTTTAGCGACACGTTCTTGTGAGCGCATGTCGCTACACCTACCCCGCCCGAGACACGCTACAAGCACTACACCTTCGATCAGGATGGCACCTTCCTCGACGCAAGCTAGGACGACGTCAAGACCTCGGCTACCTTGAGGGGGGGTGTCAGCACTAGCATCCCGTTGCCTAGTGCTTATGTACAAGGTAGCTATTTGTCATCCTACTACTTAGTGTTATGCTATTAGCGGTACTCTATTCCCTATTAGTGGCGGTCGGCCGGCCCTGCCGGTGCCTTCGCCGGCCGCCATCTCTCTCCTCTCACTTCTCTAGTCGCCACAGCCGGCCCCCTTGTGGGGTCGGCACGACCTCCGTGTAACTATCCGTTCCCAACTCTAACAGAGAAAGACAGCGACTTTTTCACGGTAAACTACAAGGGCGAAGTCTGGCGCCTCGCGTGCTTCCCGATGGGTTGTTCCGGGTCCGACTACTACTTATGCATACTAACACATGCGTTCACAAACAACCTCCGGCGTCCAGCTACGCCCATGGCCGCAACTACGGCGGCGCCCCACAAGCCCTCGCGAAGATTCTTGCGCAACATCCGTTGGCGCGGAATTCGATATCTATCCTACATGGACGACTTCATGTTCATGACCTACTCGCGAAGCTGCACTATTCCTACGCGACCGCGTCGAGGCGCTATTGCATTGACTCGGCCTCAAACGCACCCTCAAGAAAGGCCTATGTGAACCCACACAAGTGGGCGACCACCTTGACCTCACGATCGACCTCTAGAACGGCGAATTTTGAGTCCCGGTCGACAAACTGTTCACCCTCGCCAAACAAGCTTCTGCCCTACTAGCACCGGCCGGCGGCGCAGCGGCGGCGGCCCTAGAGGGGGTTGCGCTCGCAAGCCCATCGGCACCTACCCCTACCTCCACGCGGTGGGGGCTGAACGAGGTACCGACAGCTCCGATCCGCGGGATCAGTAGATGTCGGGAAGCCATGTTCGGAGTGTTTTGGAAAAGCATAATATCCGTACACCATCACATGGATCTCCATGTCGGTCAGTCCGATATGTTTTTTTCAGCGACTAAATACTCACAAATTCTCTCCCGTCACGGCGGGAACGATGTCTGCGAGCTGTTTTTTGGCGAAGAATGGTACGGCAGGATCAGCGGTGGGACGAGGGTGTTGGGGCCATCGGGGGTTAGCCGGGAAGCAGCACCGGGGTATGAAGCTCGCTAGCTGCCGACAACCCTGTGAGCTTATGCCTCCACTTGGGGGCGAGACTGAAGGCTACGGAGGATGGAGGACGGTCGCAGCCGGAGGAACGGCACAATATGGCGGCGGAGGTCCTTAGGATTATCCGCCGCCGGAAAAACCCGGTACGGGGGGTTTTTGGAAAATATTCCCGTACCCAACGCCTTTTGTGGCGCGGCGACTCGATCCCTATGTCCGACCCACCCCTTCCCTAGTCGGTACCCGGTTATCGACATGCTGCCTCAGCGAGTGTGCCTAGTGTTATCGTAACGGCACACTGCTCATAAAGGTTGTCCCCTAACAACGTAAGCCACCGGGGTAGGGTACGGACGCCCACAACGCGATCAGATAGGTGCTTGAAACAGACGGAGCAAGGACATGGGACATGCGAACATATGGCACGGGGGCATGAGAGCCAGCCGGACACCGTCTGCATCCTAGTTATTTTCTCTTCCCAGCCCCCGATAGAGGAGAGAATACTCGGCTAGGTGGCGAGCTGCGTAGAAAGGAGCAACTACTACCTTTGGCGGAAATGAGCACGGATCGAGACGGGACCGACGACGACTTGAGCGAGGGTCTTTTTGACCTGCCTTCCCCCCTTAGCTCCGGCACGGCCGGAGTCGCAAAGGAGCCGAGGTCAGGCATGTTTGCCTCGACCTGCTCAAGCTGACCAGCCTCGATGATCGGCGTCCCCGCAACAGCTGGAGCATGCCGCGTATCGTGGAGACTAGCGACACTTTTTTATTTCATACGGTATCCGAAAAAAATACGTATAGGCTAAAAAACAACTTGGTTACGTGTATGTTTTAGACTGTATCGTTACTGCCGCCAATGGAAAGGTTGGGATAAGTGGTTCACGGTCTAGCCCCTGTAAAAATAAGACCTTTTTATTGGCAAAGCAGGGAGGGCCCAGAGACAACATCCGGATTCAGCTGGTACATGTTGTAAACAATTTCAAATTTCCCCCCTACTCGGCCAGCGAGCACCGCCCGATGGCTATGCGCGAGACAACTCGCCGCTTTCGATGGGAAAGCACAATTCCTCTACCTCGCCATCGCGCCAACACGGTTTTTCCTCCGAGAACTCCACTCCGTGTTAAGTACGCGACATGGATGGGGCGGCCGAGTCCGCATGCCACACCAGCTCAAGCGAGACCTCGAATGGTGGCGGACAGTGCCCGACCAGCACAACGGACGCTCAATCTACAAACCGATCGAGACGGCTTACCTACACGCCGACTCAAGTGGTTACGGATGAAGAGCCGTGTTAAACGACAACCCCAAATTTCAGGCGCGCGGTTTCATGTACGACGACGACCGGCACCAACGCATCACATGGAAGGAGCTACGAGTCGTACGACACGCGATCGAGTCTGTTCTACCTCAGCTACGGGGACGCAACGTCTTACAACACGAGGACAACACCGCCGTCGTGGTTACGCTTTCCAAGCTAACCACTCGCTCCCCCGTCATGATGACCGAATTTAAGGAGGCTATGGCACTTATTGGACGTCAACGACACTAGGATCCGACTCAAGTACATTCGCTCGGCAACGAACATATGGGCCGACAGCCTCTGCCGGGAGCTGGACCGCGAAGACTAGCAGCTAAACCCTCGGATTTTCGGCTACTTACAAGCGGAATGGGGTCCACACTCTATCGACCGCTTCGCATCTATGGAAAACGCATAGCTCCCTCGCTTCAACGCCAAGTGGCGCGACCCCAAGTGCGAGGACGTCGACTGTCTACACCTGCCGGACGCCGCATGGCAACGCGAAGCGAACTCCTACAACCCCTCATGGGACGCACTACCCTCCGTGTGCGCAAAGCTACACCAGTCGGGCCCATCAGCCACCGTCATCGCATCGCACTCATCCCACAAACCATGGTTTCAACAACTACAAAGCATGGCCACCAAGACCATCCACTACCCCGCCTCACGCGACATGCTCTTCCCCGGACGGCACGGCTCGCGCGAGGGGGTCGGACGACTAGGATGGAGCGTCGTGGCACTTCGACTGCCACGCCGGCCTAGCTACACACCCGCAGAGGCGCAATATGACGCACTTTACGGACTACTAGCCCTAGCACCGCGGACCTACGCTCAGTCACCTGCCGCCCACCGGTGCAACCACGACCAGCCCGCTACCAATTCCGCGAACCCAACGCGCACGCGCCGTGGACATCTACCATGACTGCCGAGCTCCGCACTCTTCAAGGAACCGACCACATCGGGACAACAACGCTCAACCTGCTGAGATGCTCACAAGTACCGACAATCTACGCGAACTACGATAGCGGTATGCGCTAGTTCGCTGCGTTCAACCACGAGGAAGACATTCACCCCTTGCAAGCAACTACGCAATCAATCGACCGCTATACAACATGGCTCGGACTGCATAGCACCGTCGCCGCAGCCACAACACTACTCGGCAATTAACAAGTTCTTCCGCGACCACCAACAACTGCCGATTGCCATCGGCGAACTCCCAGCGGACGCACGCCGCGGAAATTGGAAATTGTTTACAACATGTGCCGGCAAACTAGACCGACTGCGATCTCTCGGGCCACTCTACTTCGCCATTCATGACTTATTAGCAAGTTGGGCCCGGGTCTCTTCGACCAGGTACACCTATCGACACACCTATCTGCAATGTGTGTCGACGTTCCTCGGGAGTTAAAAAACTGTAAGCAACCGCAGTAATTGCCACAGTCCCCCCGCCTAAGCAGTTACAGCGTAATAATTCTGTAATCAAGAAAAACAGATCCAAAAATAAATCCACTTGTCGAGAAATGCAAAACTAAACTGCTGCTCGACCTTCACGATGCACGGCCCGCTCCCGCCGAACCGGGGTGCCGACCGGCCTAGGCCGGTCGGCGTTCGGGAGGGACGAACGGCCAGCCTAATCTAGCTCCCGCGTGACTTCGGTCTTGCCGAAGGTAGGAGGGGAAAGGCTGGCAAAAAACCCCTCCTCGCGCGGTCGCTCGTCGATCCCGCCGCTCCATCCCGTAAACCCCGCCCCAAGGTCTTGCCGCGTCCACCGACGCGACGGTCCTCCTTGTCGAGGTCCCCCGTCACCTCGAGGACAAGTGGGGGGGACCGAGACACACAGACATAGAAAAAATGGGCGCTCCTGCCTCCGCGCCTGAATTTTCCCCGCTCATTTCCTCGGTTTTTCTCTGTTTGGTACCCGAGTACATGTCGGTTAGTCCGGCATGTGGCCGTACCCTCCCCCCTCTGATCGCGCGTCCACCGAGCAGCCTTTGCTTGAGCGGGGGCCTCCGCGCTCACCCGGGCCCACGCTCAAGGAATCCTAGGATTATGAAGGTATGCCGGGGCAGTGGGTGTCGAAGAGGGGGGGGGGGCAGGTCACCGTAGCCGGATCCGGCGGGCCGTGGGCGCCCGGAAATTGAACAAAACCCTCCGTGCCGGGTTTTCCGGCGGCGCCGACCCAGAGGGTCGTCGCCGCCAGATCGTGTCGCTCCTCCCGTCGCGACCGTCCTTCTTGCCGCCCAAGCTAACTCCCCCCCCCGGGAGATGAAGCTTGTCGACGTAGCGGCTCGCTAGTGAGCGCCCTACCCTGGTGCTGCTCCCCAACTAGCTTGACGCCGGGTACGGACATTATCTTAGTGTCCGAAAAAGCCCTCCGTACATGGCTTTCCGGCGGCGGCTGATCCTGAGGATCTCCGCCGCTTCACATAGCCGCTCCTCCGTCTGCGACTGGCCACCGGCTTGTGCCATGTCTTGCCTCACCCCTCGGGAAGGTTCGACTGGAACATGGCTGGTCGACGGCTAGCGAGCGCCCTTTACTGGCGCTGCTTCCCGGATGGCCACCACTAGGTCCAACACCCGCCTCCCACCGATGATCCGGCCGTACCCTCCTCGCCATCAAACGCTGCCGTAGTACAGGCCCCACCCCTCAAAGTAAGGCTGTGTTCGGGAGTATATGTATGCGAAAAAACATATCGGACGGGCCGAGCGGGAGATCTTGGTGCCGGTATCGCACAGAAATTATTTTTCCAAAAGCCCTATGTATAGGGCTTTCCCGACAGCTGATGATCCTACGGATCGAGCTGTCGGCCCTCATAGCTCCCTACCGTGCCAAGCTAGGCACGGCTACGGGGTTTCTAGCGCCCACCACGGGGAGGTGAGGGGATGCCGACGGGCCTGCGAGCGCACCCCCTCCGGGGCCGCCGCCGCTGCGCCGCCGGCGGGCGCCACACGCCGCGGACTCGAAATGCAGCAAGAACGATTACTCGCCGCGGACTCCCGCTTGCCGTTACCCGCCCTCCTAGCCCTTGCTCTACTCAACGCGGCGGCCCAAATCCGCGAACACTTGACGTGGACACCACCATCCCGACACTTCATCGCTAGATTCCGGGCACTACTAGTGGTGAATACCAAAAACGCGTTCTCTTGCAGAGCGGAATTTGGGGTCCGCTGCCAAAACGAGGACCTAACCTTCGACCGACCATATGGACAAGTTTGGATGTTCATCCGGAAAGCAAAAGGCGACCAACGACGCAACTCGGCCTACAAACCAATCCTAGCTATGCCAATCACCGAAAACCCCGCCCTCGCTGACCTCATGGAATCGTATTGCACTGAGCGTGTAGCCTAATGCGCCAAATTTTACAACAACTCCCCGCCCGCCGCAATATGGAGCTTCGCACATTACGAGAATACGGGATATATGCAAGCGGCTCCAACTCTCTCCGCATGGCTCCTCGACGCTTGTACCGCCTAACCGCCATCGGCGCTGAGCCACCAAAAGGATTCAAATGGACATCGCACAGCCTCCGAAAAGGTGCCGCTTCCGCTTCTAGTGGCATTGGGGCCCTACTCCACGTCGTCAAATACATGGGTGGGTGGGCCAAGAACAATTCCATGACTGAAGGAAAACACATCGACCCAACCATGACCCCTACTCCCGCGGCGTGGCGGTACTTCGGCTGGCTCGTCCCAACCAATTCGCTTCATTGATCTGGGTTGCGTACGCCTTCAACTTTTAAAATACTGGCAAAACGCGCCCTCGGGTAAATAGTAAAATTGTTTTGAATATAGAGGCTTGCAAAACTTATTTACACATGTGACAAAACGCACACCTTAGCTGGAAAGCGTTACTGTAAAAGCGGTGCGTCTTACCCAGACCTCGAGGTAACCCTCGATGAATGGGGAAACGCCGCGCGCAAGGCCGCAAGCCCTACCCCCAGCAACACTAGCTAGCAGCACCCCTTAAGCCGGTGCAACCCCCGAGCACTCATATTCTCTGCTTTGCGCTCGCCCATGTGGCTCGCTCAACCCACCCACCCAACCCATACTTAGCGCTAATCTTTCCCCAAGCCAAGCATGTGGTAGTCTTTTGGATAAATTGTAAACAAGCTGACATACTTGGCAAAACGTGCCCTCGGGTAAATTGGTAAATATTGGGGTTGAACAAGTTGTTATTAACCTTTTTTCCATGTTGAGTCCGCGGCCCCAGGGCCAATCACGGCCCGAAGACAAAGCGTAACCGGGCCAGTCGCGGACGCTCACCTGCGTTACCACATAAGCAACTGCCCGGGCCGGCTTGATTTTGGTCTTCCCTTGCCCTTACGCTCATTGGCTCGCGCAACCCACCCTCCCATCCTTTTATTATAGCGCTGATCAGGACATGACACCCACCTGTGTGTGGGTTTGAGCCTCTTTAGCCAAAAATGTGAGCAAGCTGTCACCTTTGGCATAGTATGGAATAAAGATGGTCGCTAAATTGCAAAATGGCGCGAAGGCCCTCTATGTATTGTAATCAAATTTGATTTATGGCTTTACACTACAGTACCCGTACTAGTATTGGGAGGTACAGTACAGAATATAAAGCCGATATTCACATTAGAAAAAAGTACACGGCTCGTAGGAACACGGCTCGGCCGGTACACGGCTCGCGGGACAAAAAAAAACACGAGCCGTGTTCCTCGCCCTTTCTGATATTCACATAGGCCGGTACACGGCTCGGACCGCAGTACATACGGGCTTTGTATCGGGCTTATTATCCTACGGCCTTTTCTGCGCAGTCATCCCGCCAGCACACACTCTCTCACCAACACCTTACCGCACCCGCGCCCGTTCCACGATGCTGGATCCGAGGCGCATCACCCTTGTATGGGCCGTGGCCTTGATTTTCGGCTTGGCGGCACTCGTGAATGCCGTTCCGCCCGCGCCATATGTGGTGATGGGTACGGACCCCTTCCGCCTGGAGCGCAACCTCAGCGTACTGGTGCAAGTAAACCACACACGCACGGCCACACACACACACAGACGCACGCATACATACGCACCCGGTCACACACGCGATCACACACACACGCTCGCATATAAGGTCACAGCATATACGCGCACGCACTCTCCCGCACACGTAGTAAAGTCATACGGTCAGACCCACATAGATATATAAGTGGATGCGTGATGCGTCTTCCGGCGTACAACCGCGTAACCCCGTCGGACCCGAAATAGACTGCCGTCTAGCTGTGCTTAACAACTTACATGTAACCATTATTTCTGCGCGAACTGTGCATTCGAAACAATCGTTTGCCCGTGCACGAGCGCGCATACGTATTGCCAGCTCATCAGGCAACCGTTGTTGCGAGAGCCCGATTGCGTGTGTGTGTGTGTGTGTGTGTGTGTGGGGGGGGGGGGTGTATGTCTCTGTGTGCCTCTCTCTCTCTCTCTCTCTCTCTCTCTCTCTCTCTCTCTCTCTTTGTGTGTATTTATGTGTGTGTGTGCGCGCGGGTGTGTATGTATGTCTCTGTGTGCATCAACAACAGCAACAACAACAGCAGCAATAATAGATGTTGAAGTAGAAGCATAAAATAATAACTAAAACGATAGCTACACAAGTAAAACAAGTGTGCCTGTGTGTGCGTCTCTGCGTGTGTGTGTGTGTGCATGGAACTTTCTCTCTTTCTCTCTCTCGCTGTGTGTGTATTTGTGCATGTGTGCTTGTGTGTGTGTGGCTCTCTCTCTCTTTCTCTCAAGGTGTGTGTGTGTGTGTGTGTGCGCATGTAACTCTATCTTTCTCTCGCTCGTTGTGTGTGTATTTTTGTGTGTGTGTGTGTGTGTGTGTGCGCGCGCGCATGTGTGCATGTGTGCCTGTGTGCATCAACAGCAACAACAATAGCAGCAGCAATAATAGATGTTGAAGTAGAAGCATGAAATATTAAATAAAAACGATAGCTACACAAGTAAAACAAGTGTGCCTGTGTGTGTGCGTCTCTGCGTGTGCGTGTGTGTGTGTGTGTGTGTGTGTGAGTGTGTGTGTGTGTGTGTGTGTGTGTGTGTGCATGTAACTCTCTCTCTTTCTCTCTCTCGTTGTGTGTGTATGTGTGTCTCTGTGTGCATCAATAACAACAACAACAACAACAGCTATAACAGATGTTGAAGTAGAAGCGTAAACTTATAAAGAAAAACAGCAGCTACACAAGTAGAAGAAGTGTGCCTGTGCGCGCACGCGCGCGCGCGCGCGTGTGTGTGTGTGTGTGTGTGTGTTGCATCAGCTTCCCAAGGATAAGCATAACGACACGGTTATTTACAGCTTAAGGTTGGTGATCCTGTTGTGTCTTTGCGGTGGGGTACACTCAAGCTCTACCCCCTCACAGCAACCGCTATTTTTGTATTAGACGCTTGCGAAAATCGCCTACGCGCCCACTCGCAGGAACTCCCTCCTACTAGAGCCGTCTCTGTCATGCAGCATGTTTTTTTTTAATCCCGCGCTCCTCGAAGGTAGTCTCCGTTCCTGCGGGCCGGATTGGTACCGGGAACTTGCCCGGCCAAGTGCATCCCAAGCGCTCTCCGCTACCGTCACGCCCTCCCGACCACCTGTCGACCACTTGCTCCCGACCAAAATAGAGGGGGGATTCCCTTCGCCGTCCAAGAACTCGCCAGCAACCTACTAAAGCGGGTGGGGTAGAGTCATATACAAAAGTTCGCGAGTCGGGTTGTGACAAGTCGGGCAGGTGGGCAAGGCGGGCGGATACCTCAAAGATCACGCCCGCAACTTCCGCCTTGATGTCCAGCCACTTTGTTGTAACTTACTTATCCGCCTCTGTCCAGTGCCAGCTTCCGGCTTGCGCGCTCCCCTCTTCGGAACGTTTTCTCCGAGGTATAACGGGCGGACTGTGCTAGCGATGCTAGACGGGGCTGTAGGTGGTGGGATACAGCGTAGCGATACTGCGTAGCGATTATTTCCAGCTACAGGGGGGAATAGCCCCGCGCGACGCGAGGAACGGGATGTAATGTATAATGTACTAGTTTCTAGAGCCGTGTACCTCCTCCCGGTACACGGCTCGGGCAAATAGGAACACGGCTTGAGCCTCAAGCCGTGTTCCTATTTGCTCAAGCCGTGTTCCTATTTGGCCGGTACACGGCTCGCGAGCCGTGTACCGTAATGTGAATACCTGTATTTTTGATATTTTCGGTACAGGGCTCGCGAGCCGTGTACCGCATGTCTAATGTGAATATCGGCTTTAAGGATGGAGGCTTTAAGAAGGTGGTATGAGCAGGTACAGGTTTGGTACTGATGTATGATAATAAAGTACTGATACGAGATTCTCGAGTACGGCACAGGTACGGGATATCCGGTATGCCACACTACCGTCAATAATGGCGCGCCCGATCCCGCAAGTGCAGTCCTCATCAGTGAATCATCCGAATAATTTGCTTTCATCATGTGAATCGAAGCCGCTATAACTGAACTTAGCCACCATCCGCGAAAGATTATATGCTAAGGAGCCGCTCTATTCCTTCCGTGCTCATCTTGTTCTTCTTGTAACCGGATGGCTCTATTCTTTCTCAGCTCTTTTCTTCCTTTCTTTCTTTTTCTTTCTTTTTCTCAGCTCACTCCAGTCGGTATCCCCTGACAAAATTGTTGCTGTACTTCAGTGGAAGAAGTTCTGAGGACAAGTGCGCGCCTCGTCTGGTTCTGGTGGTAGTTCAACAGCTTGCACGGACAGCGACGACGAACCTATATCTTTTTTCAGTCTGTAGCGGTAAAGGTATACTGAGTCGGTACCTCCTACGGGAATCCAGCGAAGCCGCTGAGCGCTCTGCTGCTGGGCCGAGCCCGCGAAGGGGGCGAGGCCACCGAGTTGGTGCGGTGTCAATGTGTCCCGGCCCCGCCACCGCACAGGAATGGAGGACCTCAGTAGAAGTTTTGTCGGAGACAGCGGGTAAGCCGTTCTTAGCCGGCAAGTGGCTCTGGGGATGACACGGAGGAAGCACTCTTCGTAAGCCGAAGGGGATGGAGCAGCGGCGGGCGAGCGTCTCGGGCAATGAGACATCGTGGCGGGGGTCCAAACGGTTCAACTCCCGAAAACGTGGACAGCGGACCAGCCTGACGCTACCACCGGACGCTACGCCACTCGCGCTGTCCAATTACCTTAGCCGAACCGGGCACCTGCCGTCGCCCGCCGAGACGCCCTTCAGCGCGTCCAGTAGCCAGGAGTACATCAACGGCGTCGAGGCTCAACTGAGGGCCAAAGCGGAGGTGACGGCAGAACGGGCGCAAGAAGGGCTGCGCGCAGTTGTCGCGGCACAGCTCGGGGGCGACGGGGCGAACGCCGGTCTGGACGTTGGCGACGATAGCACGGTTAGGCAGGTGGTGGAGCTCGTGCTCAAGCTGCCGCAGCTGGTGGAGAGCCACGCGGAGGGGTTAGTGCGGGCGGGAGCATGGGCGGAGTGTCTTGCGTTGCTCAAGGACGACAGCGTGGGCCGGACGCGAGGAAGCAAGTTCCTACTGGGCTGTGCCTATGAGGCCCTAGGAGCGGGCGCATCCGCCGGGAAGCTCCTCTTAGACGTACGCCTCAAATTGAACACACCACGACATCGTACCAACCCACCGAAGCGCCCTGTTCTAACGATAACGCAACGCGAAACCCGGTCTGGCTGACGCGGCTCTTGTTTGGCGATACAGGCTGCCTGCGACGGGGAGCTTCGTGCGGTGCTGAGCATGCGACGGCTAAGCACGGACGTGGACGCACTACCTGGCCTCCGCCTGGCGCTGCTCGACACAAAGATGGTCGAGGGCGCGGCGGAGACTTACGCCGCCGCTAGGGTGGACGAGGTCACGGAGGCGCTCCGTTGGTTTGAGGCGCTGGCGGAGGAGGGTAACCAGTGGGCCCGTTGTGCGGTGGCAGGTATTCTCAGCGTGGGGCTGCCTGGTGGTGTGCTGGAAGTGAACCTCGCCGCTATGCGGCAGGCCTACGAGACGGCGGCCGAGGAGGGACTACCTGAGGCGCAATACGCACTGGGCTGTTGGCATGCTGTTGGCCTCCGCCCCTCCCAGGCCGGCCCTCCCCTTGACCAAGCACACGGCGACGGCATGGACCGGTTGCAAGCGCACGTGGCGGAGTACCTGTCCGACCACCGCTCCGTCGTCATCCTCTCACAGAAGTCGCTGTTTGAGGCCCTAGGTGCAACCCCCCCTCTAATCTCGTCCTCGATCCCGAACCACACCTTCCGTGTCTAGGCGCACATGCGTGACCTGTGTGTGTGTGTGTGTGTGTGCGCGCGCGTGCGTGCGCGCGTGTGTGTGTGTTTGTGTACGTGTGTGTGTGCATGTGTGTGGGTGTGTGCATGAACTGTGTGTGTTCTTGTGTGTGTATGTGTGTGTGTTTGTGTGTGTGTGTGTGTGTTTTTGGTGTGTGCGTGCGTGTGTGTGCGTGTGTGTGTGTGTGTGTGTGTGTGTTTATGTATCTGTATGTTTGTGTGTGTGTGTGTGTGTGTGTGTGTGTGTGTGGGCATGTGTGTGGGCATGTGTGTGGGGGTGTGTATGTGCGGCCTGTGTGCCTGCGTGTGTATATGTGTATTAACTGTGTGTGTGTTCTGGTGTGTGTGTGTGTGTGTTTTCTTATGTGTATGTGAACTGTGTTGGTGTGTATGTGTGTCTGTGTGTGTGTATGTTTTAATGGTGGCAGAAGGACGGGAGGTACCGTGTGGCGAGGTGGCGGTGGAGTTGTTGCAGCGGGCAGCGGACGCAGGTCATGTGGCGGCGGCGAACTGGTTGGGGGAGTGCCGCACGAAGGGGGTGCTGTTGAAGGCGGACCCCGCCGCGGCGCTGGCCCTCTTTGAAAGCGCCTCGGAGAGCGGCAGCGCGAGGGCGCACATCAACTTGGGCTTCTGCCTGCGAGAGGCGGAGGGGGAGGCGTCACGGGACGCCGCTTTGCAGTTCCTCAAGGCCGCTCAGCAGGGTCACCCGCAAGCCTGCTTCCTCATTTCAAAGTGCTTCAAGGTGCTTCCTTCAGGCCCTGGACGCACATTCTTGCGTGTGAGGGGGGAAGACGGGCACAGCTTTTCCCTGGCGGGGCATACATGAGAGAGGGTTTAGGGGCAAAGAACACTGAGGGCTACGGACACTTGAATGTCAAGGGAATCAACGCGTATTATCGAGAGCCACTCGCAAAGACGGATTTGTGAGTAATGAGTAACTAAGTAAACTGGTAATCAGCTTGTATATGCGTATTATTTTACTGTGTGTGTGTGTGTGCGCGCGTGCGCGCGTGTGTCTGTGTGTGTGTGTGTGTGTGTGTGTGTGTGAGAGAGAGAGAGAAGAGAGAGAGAGAGAGAGAGAGAGAGAGAGAGAGAGAGTGAGGGAGAGAGGGAGAGTGTTTGTGTTTGTGTGTGTGTGCGTGAAGAACGAGAGAGAAAGAGGGAGGGAGGGACTGGAGTGGAGATAGGGAAGAGGGATGGGTGTCTGTACGGGTTAGTGAGTGAAGGTGTTTGTGGGAATGATTGTGTGTGTTGTGTAAGGATGGGGCTGAGATACTTTGCGTTTGTGCGAGTCGTGATCAGATGGGGCAAGGCATTGGGCAGAACCAAAAGAAGGCGCTGGAGTTTCTGAAGACGGCTGCGACTCTGAACCATTGCGAGGCGCTGTACGAGTTGGGGGTGGCGCACGTGAAGGGGGACTACGTGCCTGTGGATCTCGCGGAGGCGGAGCATTACCTTGACAGGGCGATCGAGGGGGGGCACGTGGCGGCAAAGTACGAGCTCGCGCTCAATTTGTTACCGATGTCAGACCAACCGGACAAGATTAATAAGGCGATGAAGCTGTTCCACCAGGTGAGCCAGCCTTTGCCCCCTCTCCCCCTCCCCTACGCCTCAATCTTGTACAAAGACAGGGCACTAAATTGTGAAGAATGTGCAGTTTTCATTTGTTTATGTTTGTCTATTATTATCTCTGCCTAATAGTTAATTGTTAATTAAAGTTCTGGCAGGAACAGAAATTGGTTGTCGATACGCATAAGAAGCAAATGCATTGTAACAATATATTGAACAATCTCCATTTGAAAGTTGCTCTTCATGGATTGTCTTTGGCGATATTTCCTTGATTTTCCACTTAAAGGCAAACAAAGGCAACTTTGACGTTAGCGCCATCAACGAAAACGGAGCATCGGGATTGTGATTTATATGTTCCGAATCAGGAATGATGATGAAGCGATTTCTCTGTCGAAGTGCATTGGTTTTTCTCGCAACCATATAAGAATGTCATGGCGGGTCCTCGTCCCGTCGGTTAAGTAATCAGAGGTGAGGCTGTGCATAGTGTGGACGTCAATTGATGGAACACGGATTTTGCGTCATGCGAAGAAAGAAAGGAAGATGTTCGCTTCCCTTCAATCAAAGAGGCACTCAATGCTACTTTTGTGTGGATGAACTGATGAAGAAGCATTGGGGAAGTTGAACACAATGCAATTAATTAAACGCAATTAACGACAAGTAATTACAAATTATTTGTGACCCACATCGAAGTTATTTAGCAATGGAAGATATCACTGTGAAGTAAAGCAATTATGCAACCATGTTATTGATCGTACACAGCATTGCTTAGTTGATATGGCGTGATTTGTTTTGCCATGCGAAAGTGCCCACTTCTTTCAATATAGGCTCAACTAAATAAAGAAAACGAGGGCAACGGGGGGCGCTCCATCTCATCCTTTGTTTGTGGAGGCAATGGAAACCATTCAGTCCATAGTGTGATGGGTGTTTGTGACATTAGCAAGGGAATGACGACAAGGGCGGTGACTGCCGGAAATTGGGTCACGTATGTGGTACGGTGCGCCAGGCGTCGGCGGCGGGCCATCCGGAGGCCATCTATCAGCTGGGGGTAGTTCTCGAGGAAGACGGCAAAATGGCGGAGGCGGCCAAGGAGTACTCGCTGGCGGCGGAGAGGGGCTCCTTGGATGCGATGTTTAGGATGGGGCAGCTGTGCGAGCAGCAGGGGGAGCACCCCACGTTGGGGCGTACCAGGGACCGAGACGGGGTGTGGATCGAGATGACCTTTGACTCTGCCTTCCTTTGGTATAAACGTGCGGCGGCGGAGGGGCACATCGCGGCGCACACGAAGCTCGGCAGTTTCTACGATCCGGCGAGCAAGCTCGCTTGGGACGAAAAGGTGCGCTCGACGCAAATGGCGACGCCCTTGCGAGTCACTTTGTATGGATGAGCCCCGTCGAGCGTGTATGCTCAACAAGGGCTATGACAATACGCACTTTTACACCACCCTTACACCAGCCCGGCCTTACTCTACGTAACACCTTCCCCACTGAATATTTATTTGCATTATCGTATTTAATCGTGACCCTGGTTAACTGGATGGACCATGTAGAGGTATACATACATGTGCTTTGGCATTATGTCATGCAAGAATTGGATATGCTTTGGTTTGCTTTCTTTGATGCGTACCTTGTTTCGCAACGCCCATCCCCCAAATCCCTCGGGCGGCGAGGCGGGGCGGCAACTCACTGCGGGTTGTGGTTTTTATTGGCGCAGGATGCGAAGAAGGCGTTCCGGTGGTACAAGAAGGCGGCGGACGGGGGCGATTGCATTGCGCAGTATATGGTGGGGATGTGCTACCAGGAGGGGTCGGGGGTGGAGCAAAACTTTGAACGCGCGGTGAGGGGCACATGATGCTCATGTTTGTTTTTCCCTCACATGCACATCGTGTGTACTGATGACAGTGTCCATATTTATTTGTGAAGCGTGTCATTGATTGACTTAACATATCAAGAAATGTATTATGATTGGAAGAGGTATAGCTCGACAGCCGCATTTTCTCGGCCGTCACCAACGTATTTATTTTACAAGGCGTTGATGGTACATGCAACTCGATCCGTATGCGTAATGCTTGATGTAGGTCAAAGTCGTTCCGCAGGAATGAATCAAATTATTAACTCAAATCTCAGTTGATGAAGCTGAGATGTCGCGCCCAAGAAATGTAAAATCCTTTGTTGGCAAGGGTTTTGACTTCAATCATGCACATTCCTTATTGTTGATGCAGCAAAATTGACCGGGGGGGGGTCCCGCTCATATCCGTTGTCCATCCGCTTTGCGATGACACTTGCGTGCAACCCTTTGTTGCTCCTTCCCATGGGCAGGCGGACTACTACGAGCAAGGGGCAGCCCAAGCAGATAGCGTGGATGGGACGGACCGCCACATCTGCGTGCGGCGGAAGTCGCTCCAACGGCAGCTCTCCCTAAACGGGCAGCGCTCCGTCAGCTCGGAGCCCAGCCCCGCGGCCACCATTCAACAGGAGAGCCTGATGATGGAGAAGCGCCAAAAACTGGTGCATATGCACATGCACCGGATATGGTATGCCTTGGGCGTCATCTATGAGACGGGTTGCGGCCGACCTCTTTCGTACATAAAGTACGTCCCTTCCTTGCTTCATGTCTACCCATCTTTGCACTTCTTTCAACTATGTAATAGTTGAATCGACATACTGGCATCAACTGTGTGTGTGTGTGTGTGTGTGTGTGTGCGCGCGCGCGTGTGCGTATGTATGTGTGTGTATGTGCGTTTGTGTGTGTGTGTGTATGTGTGTGTGCGTGTTTGTTTTGCGTGTTCGTGTTTGTTTTTCTTGTTCCTGTGTACACGTGTGTGTGCGTGCGTGTGTGTGTGCGTGTGTGTGTGTGTGTGTGTGTGTGTGTGTGTGTGTGTGTGTGTGTGTGCGTGTGTGTGTGTGTGTGTGTGTGTGCGTGTTTGTGCTATGTGTGTGTGTGTGTTTTTGTTTTGCGTGTTCTTGTGTGAGTATGGGCGTGTGTGTGTGTGCATGTGTGTATGTGTATGAGCGTATGTGTGTGTGTGCGTGTTTATTTTGCGTGTTCATATGTGTATATGTGTGCGCGCATGTGTGTGTCTGTGCGTGTTTGTTTTGCGTGTGTGTGTGTGTGTGTGTGTGTGTGTGTGTGTGTGTGTGTGTGTGTGTGTGTGTGCGCGCGCATGTGTGTGTGTGTGTTTGTGTGCGCATGTTTGTGTCTGTGTGTACATGTGTGTGTGTATGTGTGTGTATGTGCGTATGTGTGTGTGCGTGTGCGTATTTGTTTTGCGTGTTCATGTGTGCGTGTGCGTGTATGTGTAGGTGCTTATGTGTGTGCGCATGTGTGTATATGCACATTTGTTTTGCTTGTACGTGTGTATGTGTGTGCATCGTTATGTGTGCGCACGTGTGTATGTGTGTGTGTGTGGGGGTGCGTGTTTGTGCTATGTGTGTGTGTGTGTGTGTGTGCGTTTTTGTTTTGCGTGTTCTTGTGTGTGTGTATGTGCGTACGTGTGTGTATGTGGGTATGTGTGCGTGTGCGTGTTTGTTTTACGTATTCATGTGTGTGCGCGCATGTGTGCGTGTTTGTTTTGCGTGTTTGTGTGTGTGTGTGTGTATGTGCGTATGTGTGTGTGCGCGCGCGCGCGTGTGTGTGTGTGTGTGTATGTGTGTGTGTATGTGTGTGTGCGCGTGTGTGTGTACGTAGGTGTGCGTGCGCATGTTTCTTTTGCGTGTTCATGTGTGCGTGTGAGAATATGTGTATGTGCGTATGTGTGTGGGTTTCTGTGTTTGTGTATGTGTGTGTGCGCGTATTTTTTTTGCGTGTTCTTGTGTATGTGTGTACATCGTTATGTGTGCGCACGCGTGTGTATGTGTGTGTATGTGCGTGTTTGTGCGATGTGTGTGTGCGTTTCTGTTTTGCGTGTTCTTGTGTGTGTGTATGTATGTGTGTGTGTGTGTGCGATTTTGTGTATGTGAATGCTTGTTTATTTTGCATGTTCATGTGTGTGTGTGTGGGTTTGTGTGTATGTGCGTATATGTGTGTGCCCACGTGTGAATGTAGACAGATTATTCGGTGTAAGGGACAGAACCCCGTCGCTTTAACCTTCCCATCCTCAATTTCGAGGTCAGCATGCCCAAGTTTGACGTTGCGATGCAAAATGGTTCTGTGAATGTGCCTTCCCACGACAGTAAGAAATCTACCTAAACTGATGCGCACTCCTTTTCCAATTTAACCCCATCAATTTCGGTTCGGCGGGTGACTCTAAATATCCGGTCAGCATCCCAAATCACCAAAAAGGCATAGATAGACTCCTAAAGAAAGGGCATTCAGCAGCTCAGCATCACATGGATCACTGTGGGTGCTGAGTCATTACACCGCAATGCCTGCCGCTCACTGTCCGCAGGGCGGTGCAGTTTTACCGCAAAGCGATGAACTTGAACGGCCACGTGCGGGCGACGGTGGCGTTGGGGCTTTGCTATCAGAGCAGCCGCGGCGTGCACATGGACCTGATGGAGGGTGTGAAGCTGTTTAAGGTTGCCGCGAGCACGGACATATTGGGTGAGAACGATGAGGAGAGGGGTTACGGGGAGCCGGGGCAGCTGTCGTGGGCGCAACGGTGCGCGGAGCTGGAGGGGCGAAAGGCGGGGGTGGCACTGGCGCAGACGGTGCTGGGTCTGTGCTACAAGCACGGCCGCGGAGTGTACCGTGACGCGGCTATGGCCATCCGTTACTTTAGGCTCGGCTCGGACGGCGGCAACGGCGAGGCGGCCTGCTGCGTTGGCGACTGCTACAAAGAGGGCTTTGGTGTGGCGTTCAACATGCAACAGGCGGTGCGGTATTACCGGCTGGCGGCGGAGCGGGATCACTGCCGTGGACAGTGCATCTACGCGGACTATCTGGAGGAGGGGCGCGGAACAAGCAAGGTGGACCCCACATCTCAAAACTGCAATTGAGTGACAGCTATACGAACTGGGAGTCGTGTCACTGGCCGTTGGTACTGGGATACTTCCGATTACACCGCCATGGTCACACGATTCGTGGATGTAAACAGATCCCCGTTGTCTCTCTGTTTCAGCGTGTATAAGTTATTGCAAAGCGTGGTTGCGTGCGTGTGTGTTTGTATGTGCAAGTGTGTGTGTGTGTGTGTGGTCTTGTTGAGGAACGGCTTTAATGGGGTGGATTCAGAGATGGCAGAGTCAAAATGCCGAGTGTGGGTCGAGGGTACATTGCATGTTTTTATTCTAATCTCTCATCGGCTCCTCCCTTTATCAGTCCAGCGCTCAGCTTGTCGCTGCTCCTCTCACAGTCGCGGCTGCTTACAACCGTTTCAATTGTTATGTGCATTCACACTTCAGCGAGCGATGACGCGCTTTTTTTTTCCGCTTTGGCAGGATCTTGTGGAGGCGGCGAAGTGGTACCAGGCTTCGGCGTCTCACGATTGGGCAGAAGGGCAGTACAAGTTGGGGCGGTGCTACATGCATGGAATCGGATTGGAACAGGCGAGGGCGCCCCTCCTCTCCCCTCCTGTACCCACCTTCTCTTTGGACAGAGACCTAATTTTCTCGTCAAATGTGGTTTAATGTTTTCCCTCCTCTCCCTCCTCTCCCTCTTTCCCTCGTCCCATTGGATGTCCTTTATGTATTCTGCGCTGAGTGTGTCGTCCGCCATTCTTCCACGATGAGCATGAATGCTGACTTTATGTGCAATGAAAGCTTAGACTCTCAACGAGTCGGATTTTGTCATTTGTAGGGAATGTATTTCCGTGTGTCAGTTTGAGACGCAAAATGAGTCGCAAAATTAAGCGTATTTTCCATTATAATTAGAAAATTTTGTCGAAAAGTAACTATGATACATCACTTTTCGCTTTCACTCTCTTTCACTCGCAACATAACATTATTTGCGTATGTTCGATACATTCTTATGATGGAAGGTCTATAACAACACCTCTCGTGTCGGGCATGAGCGGCATGCATTCGTGCCGCTTCGTCTCTCAAGTGTAGTAAGCGCAGTTCTCTTTGCACAAATAATGTTTACACTCGCCAAACCTTTTTTGTGTCTTCCTTGCTACCTTGTCCTTGTCGAAGAAATATTTACACAGTGCATCTCCGTGTGTCAGCTTGAGATGTAAAATGACTGCAGGTAGCAAAATTAAGTGAATTGATCATTTAATTATTATAAATTGTTCTCGAGTAGCTATGAAATATAGCATTTCGCTTTTCCTCCCTTTCACGCGCACCTTCCTTTGTGCACAATCGATCGACCTATTCTTCTTTTGCAAGCTCAACTAAATCAACGCCTCTTGCACTCAAAAGCGGCATGCATCCCTGCCCCGAGGAGTCAGTCAACAATAAAGTTTCTTATATTTCCGCATGGAATGTTTGTTCAGCCCCAAAACTCAGACGAGCGCAACTATTGTCGTTACACCACTTCAAATGAACATGGCAGATGAAAGCATAAAGTGCTCAACATTAATCCCGGACACTTGACACCCCCTCTCACCGTTTTCCTTCTGCGAATCTGCGTTGCCCCCCCCCCCTCCCCCCCCCACCCCCCACAGAACTCAAAGCGGGCGTTCCAGTGGTTTGAGAAGTCGGCGGCGCAGGAGTTTGCGCGCGCGGAGGACGCGCTGGGGCGTTGCTACATTTACGGCGTCGGCACCGCTGTGAATGTGAGCAAGGGGCAGGAGCTGCTGACCCTGGCCGCGCAGCACGGCTTCACGCCCGCTGCGGTTCGCCGCGCCCCGAGGAGCTTCGTGGAGGCGTGCAGCGCATTCTTCAGTCGCCTCTCGCGAAAGCAGGCCGCCTCCCACCCCGAGGGCGAGTCCAGGCGCGGCGCGATCACCGACTCCAACGGCCACAAGTCCTCCTCCTTCCTCGCCACCTCCGCCCGCTCCTTCGGCCTGGGCCCCTCCCCCACCGTCTCCTTCGCGGTCCAGCACCGCTTCAACTCGGTCACCACCCGCGACCAGCTGACCTCCGCCGCGGCGAGCGGACCGAGAAGATGACACGGGCGCCCTCCCGCACCCACATCAAGTAGCCTCACCTCCGCCGGTGCCTGAATAATGAGAAGCTAAGACATATGCCACATAGACACCTATGCTGTATGCCGCGATCTTTTGCTCTACTCAATTTCACAGTTTGGTCCGTAAGTATAATCAGAGCACAATTAACACAATTTTTGCTTCACGTTGAAACTCGCTCCGGAAACGACGCCATGCCACCCGCAGACTCCGCGGCATTGCGAGTGCTCCTGCTTGCAAGCCTGCGAAGGGGCGCAGCTTCTGTCGTGTGAGCTGTCGCTGTGGGTATCCAGCGTCCACAGTGACGTTGAAAATGGGGTTGCATTGTCAATATCGGTCCACTGCGCAATGATGATGTGAGCAGCGAAGGGGAAGGTGATCACAGCAGGTGCGGATGAGAATTTGAGGCTGGCACGGGGGATTAGGGGGGGATTAGGGGGGGCTGGGGGTCATGACACGCGCGACACCATATGCCGAGTCGTGCACAGTGACATTGCCGAAAATAGTATGTCAGCCCACACAGCGCGGGGTCAGGCCGTCTTGCGCTTAATTCATGTCGTACTTGCGGAAGGTTAATGATCAGTCGATCCAAAATGAGTCGTCATGGAAACGGAAACCCCAACCCGCGTTACCTTCCGGCGTAGTTGACGTCTTTTTTAATAGTAGTTGACGGCGCTAACATGAATCGACAGCGGCCATCGCCAATTGGGAGTTGTGTGGGCACGGCTCTGCTTAGAACTGTCACTGCAAAAAAAAAATAAAAAAAATATATATATATATTACATGTGTATTTGTGCAATTGTACACTCCTCCACAAAAGTCCGGACAAGATTTCGCACCTGCGCAAGTATAAAATGCAATCATGCGTCGATTTTATTGACAAATATCCTGAAATCCCAGGCAATGTTTTTGCGCGCAAAATGGAATGCACCGACAACTGCGAGGGACGAGTTCGAACACTGCCGGGCATGTGTACTTGGGGCTATCGCGCCCGCACCCGTGCGGCGCGCTCTTTCAAACATTCGCCGTGCTTGGTAGACGAAAAGAGTAACGGGCGTACAACGCCGCAATATGAACGCTGATGCGGCGGTCGCGCGAATATAATGCATAGGCGACTGAGGGAGGAGGTGTTGGGCGGGCCGCTGCGGGGGAAACGCAAGAAATCGCGTATGTATACTTACCACCGATATGCGCACAACCCAAGGGCAAGCCGCTTTCGGCCACAATGTTCAAGTGATCATAACTTACTCATATATGGTTAAAACATTATATAACAGGTACCGTTGGACGCGTGTTTTCAATGCGCGTCGAACGCACCTATTCCGAAATTCAAACTCCCACAAATCGATTTGTTATGAATTATTTTAATTTACAAATTATCCCGGCACAGCTGAGCCGCAGTGCCAAGCAACACCCATCGAAGTCGGCTCACCTCCTGAGACGATTTGTGCGGGGTTTGTCGATATTTGTTTACCAATTCTTCATTCCTATTGACCTCCGAGCCTAATTCTCGACGCGTGCCACGCGTGGGGCGGGTGTGGTTGGCACAAGCACATACCCAAGCATTCCAAACACCACCATCAACGTGATGCGTCCTTAATGGCCAAGTTGGACCTCACCCCTCCCCTAAGCCAATCGCCCTCGCATGTTTACAACGTGCAGTGTTTATCCAAACCTGCTTCATGTGCGTTTTTGCTCGCTTGCTTTCCAAAAACATCACCCGTGCCAGCGGCGTGAACTTCCGTGCTCCATTCACACACCCGCAAACCAAACCTCGCGCATTGAACACGGCACCCACGCCTCCAAACCCCCTCCAAAAAGCCCCCAAAAATACGGCTATGTGGAACACAGAGAAGTGTGCAGCTTGGTATGAGCGCTTGAGCAATGCCCAAGCGTGGCGCTCAGAATGACGTGTGTAGTTCAGACAATTTCCCGGGAGTTTATGGGCTTAACTCGACAAACTCCACCGACAACACCCGCCTTAAGATGAGGTCTAACCACCCCGGATGGCGGCTTACTGCTTGCTTCTCGGCTCTCCTCCAATTGGGTGGTACTCGGGTATCGTCATTCGTCGTGCTTGACGTGGTGAGAGGGGAGCGTGTTCTTGACTAGCTTAAGCTTAACATAATGCATGTCCGGACTTTTGTGGAGGAGTGTAATATAATTGCCCTGTAATTGTCATATAATTGTCATTTATTTTTGTCCTATATCCAAACGTGTCATTTTGTAATCACGCGTGACTCTTAGCAGCTGCCACCATGTGCAAAGAAACAAGCGTAGTGTTTATTACAAAATGTTTTTGTCATTTTCGCGAAATATCTAGAATTTCCTTACTAAATCGAAAGTGACAAAGCCCAACTGATAACCCATCTGAACCCTGCTACTAAACCCATCACGTTTTAGGTCTAAAATCCTATGTGGAAACCCTATGTCGGAACCTAATTTGTACTGTACTTCGAATGACGTGTAAAACAGCAGTACAGTTTAGGGTTTCATATATTTAGGGTTTTTGCATATTTAGGGTTGTCATATATTTAGGGGGGGGGGGGAGATGATATCACTTTCGTTTTAGTAGGGAAATTCTAGATATTTCGCGAAAATAACAAAAATGTCTCGTAAACACCACGCGTGTTTCTTAGCACATGGCGGCAGCTGCTAAGAGTCACGTGCGATTTCAAAATGACACTTTTGGATATAATAATTGATTATAAGAAGAACAAGATGAGCACGGACAGGGAAAGTGGGAGGGGAAACAAAAGGGCAAGAGTGACAAGAGGATCACGGAATCCAAAGCACGGCAAAAGGAAAGTACTACATTGTGCACAAACCTAGCAGATTAAACTAAGGAAACTCCAAGGCCACGCCGAGAATGCAACACGTGGAGGCGACAAGCGGGGACTCACGCGCCGCTCGAGGAGGCACGGGGACGCTTGCTGCCCATGGCGCGGGTGAAGAGCGCCGTTGCAGGAGAAGGTATCCCGGCCGAGGAAGAAGCGGCCTCCACGCCGTCCGCAGCGGCGGACAAACCGCGCAAGACGTTGTCTGCGTGAGCAACATGGACGGCGAGAGAGACCTTTCGACGCCAGAAGGCCAACAACTTGCCCACATGCATCCCTTTAGATGCGGCTGCATGCTTGGCTAGCTCCGTCAAGAAAGCCGTGGCGTGGCCGCCGAGAGTACCAAATTCCGTGACAGCAAAGGGAATGAAACGGATGTCGGGTCGACTCCTCACCCCTTCGGAGTACTTCTCGAATTTGGTCTTCTCAGCACGGCGGAGAGTGACTTCGGGTGACGGGGGGCTAGAAACGCCGAACAAACCGGAAACCACGGCATCAAGGGCAAGTTTGGAGCCTCGGATGCCGTGATAGTGTAAGACACCCACATCCGCGGGGAGACCGTCGTTGCCGTTGGGGAGTTGAACTAACATCGTGGGATCTGTGAGAACCCGGACGCCAACCCCGAGTGCGCCACGAACCTCGGAGATGATTTCCGCAAGGGCCGTCACTAACCAAGAGTGAGCGGTGTGGACCGAAGCATCTCCGCCGCATCGAGCCAAATGGTCCGCGAAAGCAGTGGCCTAGCATCGTTCGACATGTCAACACCCGTTGACGAGAACGCACCCCGCATAGCTTGAACTTTTGGATATAGGACAGAAATAAATAGAAATTATGTGACAATTATTATAGGGCAATTATACTACAATTGCACAACATTATATTTACACTATTCCCATATAGTCCGTTACTAGTGAAATAGGGCCTTTCACGTAGAGCGGGTGTTTATCATGTAGGGTTTCTAGGGTTTAACTGTACTTTAGCTCGTTGAATAGGCGGACCAAAACTTGTGTTGACGGTGAAGTACGGGGGAAGCGGGGCGCAAATGGGGCCCGTCACGGCTACGATTTGAAGTATTAAGGTTTGCGGCCCAACCCCGATTTCGGGGCATACCCTGATTCGGGCGCCCCGGAATTCGGATTTTCCACGCTTTGGCTCGTGAATACTCCCGAAATCGGCGAAACAACATGCGATTTTTATGATCCCAGCATGTTTTCCGCAAACATGGGAGCACGTGGGTGGGATGACATGTGCCGTTGAGATGCTTGACGTGGGTGGGATTGGGGCCGGAAACCCACAGCTTGGGAGGCGTAAAAAAACACTAAATTTGCCGTACGGTGTCCGATTCGAGTAAAGTAAGCTGCAAATGGAAGCCCTTCCTCCAAGTTAATATAAGTATCAACATAATGTACGCCTACCGGCCGATTATTGCGTCAAATCCGCCGTCCGATGTCATATTTTGCCCTCGTACTGTAACTAGCGCTTTTAGGATTTCAAAACCCGCCTCATTCGCGCGGGGCTAGCAACCCATGGACATGTGGTACTCGCACACCCGCACACTTTGGAACCATGACCATATGATTGCATGCACAATCACAGAACCCCAACCATTCGGTGCCCCTAGCCACCCCTCCATGTCAATAACCAAAGGGCTGTGCTGTTGCCGACCTGCCACCGATCACTGCCGCATGATGCTAACTAAGTTTTGCCCTACTGCGCAAGCAAGGCTGCCTCCCTACTATCGAGAGTCTTCAACTTCTCTTTTCAATTTGCTTTTGAGTTAGGGCTTTAGGGCACCCTAAACAACACACCCTAAACCCTAAATAGGGGTCATGCTGCTCAAGTGCGCGCAAGCAGAATTGAAAAATACAAATACAGACCCCCCCCCCCCCCCCCTCCGTTCTCACCATAATTTGGGACCTCGAACAAAACATGTGATCGGAGCAGCCTGATTTGGGTGTGCAACTTATGTAATCATGTTGTACGTCGTTACTCGAATTCAGTGAATCAATTAATCAGTCAGTACCCTGTATTCAGTACCTTGTATTCAGTCAGTATTTGAGAATTCGATCCAAATACAATGACAAAATGTGGGTCCGTCTTCCTGGTCTAAAACTCGTCCGAATGACAGAGTGTTTTTTGAGTTGTTATGATTGGGCTGAACATGCTGAACGCCATACATAGGCGACCTCGACTGCGACACCGCATCCTTGACAGCCACGGAGCACTGTGCGTTTGATTTCGGATTCCCGTAACTATGTTGATCGGCTCCCAGCCGAGCTAGGGGATTGCTTTTCTTCCACCTGATTTTAATGACACCACACTTGACTTTTAAAAAGTGAGAGCATGTTGGGTGTACAATAGTGACGAGCAGCACGCCATCGGATGTGCCTAATGGGTACAACCTGAACCTTGGCATCTCTGGACGGGGATAGCTACTAAGCGGACCATATTCGGCGGCTGGATGCTAAGTGAATTCGAGCAACTGCCCATTGATCTGACACTGTGTTTTGATTAACTGTGATTTGTCGGGCGCATTGGGAAGGAAAAAACGAGCAGGGCGGTGTATGGTGTTATGGGTTTCCGGGATGGCGTAGTGATACATGCAGGTATAGGTATTGCATCCAAGGAATGGACCCAATACCTTGGCACGCAGTCTACCAGCTGTTTCCCTTCTGTTTCACGACGGTGCCACACACTTTGGCATTCTCGCGCTATGTTCAAGCATGAAACACAGGTACACCCGTACAGTCGACCAGGACATCAAATGCTTACAGTTTTCCAATATCAATCAGAGCGGGCACTGGAATAATAAAGGAGAGCGGCAGTGCTAGGCAGAGTAGTCGCTAGGCGAGGTGGTATCACTGGCCGGGTGCGAGCGCGTAGTTTGCGCGTGCAATGCACCACTTTCGCAGCTCGCCGACCGCCTTTGAGGCAGTCACCGCTTCGCCGTGGGAGCAGTCGGCCAAAATGTCGGACACCGCCGTCGCGCGCTCCTTCAAAACTTCCGCGGCCAAAGAAAAGTTGCTCATGTCCTTCAGCACCTGCCGCACGTCCAGCCGACTGCGCAGGTACTTCCACAGCTGAGAGGTGTCCGCTTCCTTGTTCAGTTTGAGGCCGCGCTGGAGGTAGGGCGCGACGCCGGGCGCGTCCAAGAAAACAAACAGTGACGTTACGATGCACACCACCTTTATGGGCGGGTTGTTGTAGCTCTTCAGCTCGCGTAGCTGCTGCTGCAGCTTGGCGTGCCGCAGGCGCTTCACCACCCTGCAGATCCGACAGCACTGGGCGCTCAGTGTCAGCAGGCACAGCTCGTGGTCGGACACGGTACTCGGTTCAGTGTGGACTCAGTGACAGTAAGGGTAGAGCGTGTTACATACGGGAGAACACGGGCTTAGTGGCAATGACGCAAACCGTGAGCTGTAATCAGAGCTGCCTGGCTAAACAAAAACTACAACGGAACAGCGTTTCAAAGAGTACCTTTGATGTACCTAGCTGAATGATGATAATATGACCGAGTGATGTAACAAATTGCGCGCATAAAATAAACAACCGGACGCGAAATTCAAACACAGTGACATACCAGGTTTTCGGAAATCAAATTCAAAGGCGACGCTGACTCCAACCATTAATAAACCTGATAAACCATCGCCCCATATCACCGGATGGAATGTACATTTAATATATAAATGAATCGAACAAATTGTAATCCAACGGCTCGTAACACTATCAATCATCATAGCGTGTATATCATCGCATCTATAGATTCCTATATAACTAGAATAGTCGGAAATAGGACCGCAAATAGGCCTGTTACTTACGCCCCGAACTCAAATAAAAAGATTGGGATTATGACTGTCAGAAAGGTGTATCAATATATAAATGGGGCTTGTCGGCGACAGTGCACTGCAGCTTCGCGCGGCAGAGTATTGCCTCGACCACTCTTACCTGCCAGCTAGCATTTTGAGGACGCGCTTGGCTTTCTCATTGGAGAGACTCTTCATGGACGGCAGCGCGCCGCCCACCACCCGCTCCATCTCCTTCTCCGCATCGTCCGCCAGCGCCATCAGCTCCACCTCCTCCCGCTCCAATTTCTCGGCCGCTGCGGCCGTCGCAGCCGCCACCATCCCCAGCACCGCCTCCAGCGGCATGGCACTAGCGACACCACCGCCGCCGTGCTTGTGACCCCCTTCGCCGCGCTTACGACCGCAAATCGAGCAAACCCAGTCCGACGACCCGCCGACGAGGCCGGCCGCCAACGCGCCGGTGCTCGTCGTTATCGCACCCCACGCTTTGTCCGGCGTCGAGCTCAATTTTCCGTCAGCGGACGCGCTGTGGATCACGAGCGGCTGGACCGCGTGGCCTTCCGTCCACACGGCCTCGCGCGACTCCATCGCAGCGCCGAGCGCCTTTTGCAACCCGCCGGAGTTGCGTCGGCCGAGTTCCACCTCAAACAGTCCCAGCCCAGCTTTCCCCATCTCCGCCTCGTCCAGCCCCTCGCCCGTCTCAGTCGAGCCCAGCACCACCATTCCGGAAGGCACGTCGGAAACCTGTATAAGCAGACGGCCAGCCGCCGGCAGTGCAACGCGCCGCCAGTCACCGAGTCGACTCAGCGTCTTCAGATTATTCTATTCCCGACAGCATTTCATGTGAAATCAATCATAATTATAAACTCAGGTAAGTGTGTTGTGCTGGTTCAAAGTCGCTGCGCGTAATGAATGTGAGCCACAAATTGACCTCAAAACACGATAATATGTCCCCAAAACTCGAATCCGCTCTTTCACATGAACTAATTGTTCAATTCGATCTATTTGTTTATAGATTTTACTTTGAATATTATATATATTGTGTAAAACATTTCACATATATGCATTTCGAAATATGCATTTCAACGTTTAATGTATATTCGACAATTCACCGAAACTGAGTTACTTATGTAAGTTGTCGTCACTTCTTTGTCAAATTATTCACCTTTACAGTCGACGTGACAAAACATGACGATGGAGGTGATGACGGGAAAATAAGGTGTGTTATTTCGAGCGCTGCCAACCTACCTGGTCTTCCGAGTTGCCATCGTCGGCAGCCGTGGCGCCGACGCTGGCGGCCTGGGCGCCAAGGTCCGTGACAATTGTGAGCGCCAGCCCGTGTTCGTCCTTGATCCGCAGCAGTAGATCTTGAGTCCGCTGGATCGTCTCTTCAAAACCGTCAGCACTCGCGAGCGCCGCAACCGCGGCTCGACTGCGCTCGCCCAGCTTCCAACCGCCGTCTCTGCCTCCAAAATTAGCGACCGCTTTCGTAAGCGCGGACCGCCGCAGCACCTCGCTCAGCATAGTCTCTCGCACACGCTCCCGCTTCTCGATGGACATCATCGCCACCAGGCTCTCGCCGAGGTTGCCGGACGCGGTTCCCAGCAGGTGCACGAGTGAGCCGGCGCTGATCTTTTCCAGCTTACCAGCAGCCTGTGGGGGGTACGGCGCAACGCACCGTTGCAACGCTGCCGTCAATGCCCAATACATCCGAATCCTTAATGATTCGACCAACGATTCAATGATAGGACCAACGCCAATTCATAATGATAACCCATTTCAAACCCTGACACGGATTGTCATCATTTCAAATAACTGCTAAAAATAGTAACTAAATGATCTAAATAATTTTTACATGCACACAAAATAAATTGCTGTCCCAGAATAAAATATCGGCGCATAATATGTAGCCATTCTTCCTATTTCAAAGAGAAGCGCTGACCATTATTTGCACGAACGAGTCGGGGCAACATAAAGCAATCATATTCATTGCATTGGGGAATTCGGAAAGGAACCGACAAAACATGCAGCCAAACCCGGAATGAATAATTCTGATGGGTGTAGGTAATTTTGCAAACAATAAATCAGCATACGCAGTGTTACCCTGTAAATATATACATTCTTCATTAAACTGTTTAGCAAGAAGCAATTATATATCGCGAGAGAGTTCAGTTAAAAGACTCGAAGTGTTATCATATCGTGCGTGTGCATATTTGAACAGCCATTCCAAATAAAAACACATAAAAATACAGAGCCAAGAGAAGTGAGATGGTCAACAAACAAAATCACACCGATTCCTACTTCTGAATTTCAAGCTCAGCAATGAATTCGGTGGCATCAAACATTTGCCAGCCTGTCGTGTGATTTTCGCCATGCTTTCTCAAAAACGGAAATATCCGGCGCGCATACGCAGAATCAGGCAGAGTGGCGGGGCAGGCGCACCTCCACGAGCGACGCGCGAGTTTCCTTGGCCGCGGACGACACGCTGTCGAGGTCGGTGATGGACGCGGAGCTGAGTGCTTGCGACGCCGACGCCAGCGCGGCCTTGCCCTCAGTCCACGCCGTCATACCCGCCTCCACCCTCTCCTTATACTTGAACTTGTCGACGAAACGGCGGGTGATGGGACTGGGCGTGTACGACAGAACACAGGCTGCCCGCTCCGGCTCCATACTGTCCAGCGCGCCGATAACTCTGTCGATGAGCTTCTGATTCTTGTCTGCATTCGCCTTCAGTAGCACCACCTGTCGACATCGTGGCAGGATGTCTTGCAGTTAATACTCATCAACAACCTCTTTTCGACACTTTACCTGCTTTCACAGATCTTATCATATAGCGCGACCTTTACAATCATCACAGTTCACAATCTGGCCGGTACGATACATCCGACCAACAACGGTACTCGTACTCAAAGTCCAACAAAATTCCCAGCACAGTCATTTGTTGCCGTTATATCATGTTACGAGTAGCCCGGAGTTGCGCCCGTCGTTCCTTATATTTTTGTAATCTTCGATACACACACACTCGGCGTCTCTCACTTTATATTTGTATAATCATAACCACAAAATTACCCATAGAGGCCCATTTGTAGTTCTGAAACACACACACACACACACACACACACACACACACACACACACACACACACACACACACACACACACACACACACACACACACACACACACACACACACACACGACACACAAACTTTATCTCTCACTATGTATTTTTGTAATCACTAAAATAATGCCATCGATTCTCCTGTACCCATGGTAGCGACGTGCAGTAGTTAAGAGGTATCCCAATCCCAATCCCAGTAAGTGCGCTATACACTATCCATTGCTTTCCAAACCAAACACTGTCGTATTTGTAGCACCGAATCCAATCGAGCTGATGATTAGGGGACACACCCACCGACAGACAGAGAGACACAAACACACACACACATTGTAGCATATCAATGTCGTAGGACAATCGATCCAAAATTTTGAAAAGTCATAAATTATGACAAGGAAAAACACGGACGGCTTTGATTTTATTAAGTCATCAAATCACATCATATACGTACAACTATGCTGTTTTACTGCATCGATATTTTCTAAAACAGTTTTTCTGCGCAGATTATTTTCTACAATTGCATTAAATTGACAATGTTTGATACAAGAAATCGAAATAAAATCAGAGTCTACCTTCAGCGCTTCACCGGCCGCCGTTGCCGGCATGGCCGACAAGTATCGCGACATCTCGTGCTTCTCCATTCTCTCGATTAGCGTCGACGCGACATTGATTGTGTCACTACTCCGCGTCAGCGACGTCAGGGCCGCTGATCCGACATTCGCGCCCGCCTCCCGCAGCCATCCCATCTTTTCCGCGTCCGTCTTACGCGCCACCAGGATGTCGGCCAGCGTGTCGCAGGGCGAGGGAGTGCCGTCGGCCTCCGCGCTGTTGTGCAGGCTTGCCTGCCCCCACTTGGTCGTAACTTCATGTTGTACGGCCGCCTGCACGATCATCAACAAAACAGAATAGTAAAACGCAGGTAAACTCCCAAAATCGTTGACTGATAAATATATATTTTCTGTAAATAATGAACCGAAGCAGTGTTTCGGTCAAATGCTGTCCAAGAGTTGGACAGTTTAGCCGCCGGAGTGACGTACCAGAAATTATAACGATATGGGATGAATACCAGCATTTTTTTAATATCCGAGGCGAAAACACTATACAAAACCATCGTAATATATTACAAAAAACCAATAATCAGAAGTGTGGTAAATTGTCGGAGGTTTTGATGGCTGACGTACCGTTGCGCCCAGCAAAGCTATTTTGTCCTGTGCTGACTGCAGGTCGCGCCTTACGTCGCTGCGCTCCTCCTTCAACTCCTTCACGGTAGCATTCAGCTCCAAGATGCTCTCAGACAGACCCGCGTTCTCCACCTGCTGGTTCTCGACCAGCTTCTTCAGCCGAGCCACCTCGTCCGATAAATCCTTCTCGCGCTGCTCCGCCGCTGCTTCGCGCGCGGCGCGCGCGTCCATCACTTCCTGCATGTGTTCGCTATGCTGCAGCCACGCGGACGACACACAAAAGCTCAGCCCATAGAACGACATCTCGAGTCTTCGATAAAACGAGTGTGCCAAAAAGATATGGAAAAACACTTTCAAAATCGTATGTAGTGTCACACTTCATTTTAGATGAGAATTTGTGTGTTCGCCAAACATGTTATGTTCCATTTCTTTGGGGTTTCAAATTCATTTGGTCGAAAAACCCAAAACCCAG
Source organism: Tetraselmis chui (assembly GCA_026401115.1). Lineage (NCBI taxonomy): Eukaryota > Viridiplantae > Chlorophyta > Chlorodendrophyceae > Chlorodendrales > Chlorodendraceae > Tetraselmis > Tetraselmis chui. Next base: position 67,494 of record JAPMLY010000327.1, read on the forward strand.
AATTCGCCACTCGAAACACAGATAAGCAGCTTCTGAAGGTCCTCCGACCCCACACCCCCTTTTCGCCACCGTCGATCAACAGTTGAAAGTATACATTTGCATTCAATTTGTTGAGCTAAAATCCAATTCACTTGTCGCTTGAAAGTTTCCATAAAACCGATGTTACATCGCATGCCCGCCCGTCTCAAAACTTGACAGGAGCATTGCAAAGCGCTCTTTATCAACTCACTGTCGTGCCACGCCTCCCTACCCCGCCAACCAAATTCAAGCCAGGTAACGATTGGCTAGTTGATTTTGATCGCTCGTGACAGTGCGTCCTGACGTTCGCATGAGGGGACGACGCACCTTGTCGGTCTCAGCTCGCCGAGCGAGGTCGCCCAGTTTACCGATGGCCGATGAAAACCGCGCTTTCACCTTCGCCTTTTGCTCCGCGTCACCCAGTTTTGTGTAAAGCTCGCTGATCAGACCCTGCGCGTCCTGCAGGTCCGCCTCCGCCTGCTTCTGCACATCCGACAGCATCTGACGCAGCTCCAGTATCTCACTCGAGTAGAACAGCAACTTGTCTGCACACACACACACACACACACACACACACACACACACACACACACACACACACACACACACACACACACACACATACACACACACACACACATCAAACACACACACACGCACACACACACACACACACACACACACACACACACACATACACACACCAAACACACACACACACGCACACACAAACAATGCATACAACTCAGCCCACAGACCACTTCACCACGTCCAGCAATGCATTTATCTTAACTGGCATATTTTTATTCAATCACTTGTAACCCAACCAGTGCAGGTCACCACAGCACCAAACATTCACAGCTTGTGACCCTTGCTTGCTCCGTCACGTAGGGGATCCCATGGGGAGGGCGTGATGCACGCCCGCTCACCGTGCATCATGTCTTTGAGCAGCCCCTGCAAAAGAATGAAGAGGGGCTTGAGATCCTGCACGCTGCGAGGGTGCAGCTGCACCGCCCACGCCACCAGCTCCTGAATGTCCACATGCTGCCCCGCGTGCCGCGTCGTATACTTGCGCCACATCACCGCCTCCCGTGTGAAATCGTCCTCCGGAAGCGCGGGCTCCGGCACGCGCTGTAAGGTGGTGCCCTCCGCACCCCGGCGCGCAGTGGAAGGACGGTGGTACAGGTTCGTGATACGCTCGGACGGCTTGGCGTGACCGAAGGGTACATACGCCATCTAAGCAGCGGTCAAAACCCACACACACCATCAAGCGCACAACTAACCAGCAGCACATGAGTACCATGCACCCGGCAGCATCAAGGCAACTAACCGCGCATGTAAAGCTGCAATGTGCCACACTGTGGGTTGTCATGCTGGACATGCATGTAACCCACACAACTCCGTGACTGCAGGATCGGGTGGATTATCTAATTTTGTCCCATGGTTCCTTTTGAGGAGGGGGGGGGGGGGGGGGGGGGGGGGGGGGGGTTACCTGCATGCGGTCATAGCCGAGGTTGGGAGAGTAGGCGGTGGTATCTAGCGCCGGGTCGTCAAAGTCCCATGCGGTGACCACGTCGTAGTGGCCGTAGAAGGGCAGCCGTGCCTGCGCGCCCTCGCCAACTTCGGGGCTGAACATTTTGGGGGAACCCGTCACGCGCGCGGTGCCTGGGCGCTGCGCCTCCCGGCCAAAAAAGGTGGGCGAGTTCGGAACCTCGGCCAGGGGGAAGTAGTATCGTGTGAATCTGCGGTATTCAAAGATGTGGATGCAAAAGGGGAGTTACCGTGGATGTTATGGTGGATGAGATCATAGTTCACTCATAGAAAAACTTAAGTTCACAAGACTACATATTAGGACGCGGACAGTTGAGTTTGTGGAGCCGGTCGAAGGCCAATCAGAGCAGAGCCCTTCCACTAAGGCCTGACTTCACTTCTGTGGCTATTTCGCGTGGAGTATTGTCGTCATATTTTTTAACCGTGGTATTCTGTTACGCAGACAGTGGCACGGAGACTGGGTAAAGTGAGGCAGGAATAAGTAAAACTCGAGCGTCGCCCGACACAGCGCGAAGGTGGGGCCGCGGGGACCAGGCGGAGCGCCGCTCGAGAGGAAGAAGCTCGAAGTCGTGAAATCGGAGGCGATTTCTATGGCAGGGAGGGAAAAAGTGGCCGCCGAGAGTGGTGGCAAGAAGCGACGAGGGCCGTGGCATTGATGGGGTGCGGTCAAAGCCTCGACGCCTGTCGCACACGAAGAACACCCATCCCGATTCGACAACAGTACTTGTCGGCATCCGTCGAACGCGAGGCGCGGGTCAGCGGTGGTGTATTGATGACTAGGTATAGAGCGGAGGCGGAATGTAAAGCATGTGGAATTATGCGAATCCGTGTTAGGCTGTTGGGTGCCCACCGTTGGCCGGACATGCCGGGCGGCATGTGAACGCCGTCGCCGTCGATAACCACCGTATCGCCGCGAGCGAGAGTGCGAGACCAACTGCGAGTGTTGTTCTCCCCCACCGGCGCGGTGCTAGGCCGCAAAGAGCGCGTCATCCCATCCATGGGCGACCCACCGCTAACGTCCATGCACTACTCAGCTTACAGAACTTTCTTCGAAAACGCGCGGAGATGAGAGCGCGTCTGCGTCGCCCACGTCCTCTCGCGCTGCCTCTCGTCACAGCCTCGTCCGCCATCAGCTGCAAAAAAAAATATAACGATGCCGTCCTTCAGCCCGCGCCTCCACGGGACGGTACCATCACCCGTAGCCGTACGGTGCCGTGCCTTTATTTATCAGAGGAAGTGATATTAGTAAAAAATATTTTGTCATATATTATTGAATTTGAGGTTCGAGGACACTAAATTCTAAACCTGTCCGTGTTCATGTTGTTCTTCTTGTATAGTCCTTGCCTTTATAAATTACGCTGGGGGCGCGAGAAAAGTCGGGCGTGGCCACGACGTTACAGTTTTAAAAACACAGACATGCGTTACCTCTACATGACGCGCCGACACACATAGGTCGTCCACCTTCTCCCTTTGCGCGAGCACAGCTCACGCAACGGCATCTAGCAAGGTGAATCTAGCAAGGTGAGGATCTCTACTAGCACACATTAATTATGGCAGTCAATCTACCAGAACGCATGTGCCCAACATGGAACAACAACAATGGCATAAGGGCGCCACCATCTGCAGCGCAGTTTGGAGACTTGTATAATTTTGCTAACCATATCCTTTAGAAGGTAGACGGCGATCAGACGAAACCGCCATCCTCTAACAAGCAAAATAGCATTCCATCAATACCGGCCGACGCCGTATGTGAGGGTGGGAGCAAGGACGACTACGCCCCGCATGTATATGCTAACTCGACCAAGACCGCGTTCATCGACCCGCGCGACTATATCGATCTACTCCCTAGAGCGTTCAACGACATTTTACTACCGGCAACCACGTATGCAACGTAACAGTGGACGCCTCGACACGACGATACTTAAAGGTTCCAAACAAAAGAAAGACGAATTCCCCCCGCGACGAGTATCGACACCTAGCTTGCTAAGGGGGGGAACTAAGAGGGCGAGGGTGACAAGAGGGTCACGGAATCCGAGACACGGCAAAGGGACGCACTTCTTTCTTTATAACAAGAACCAACTAATTTTAGCCGTTTGCGGTACAGACGAAAAAACATGGTCGGTTGTGCTTTTAGTTTTTTTGGTATGTAGTGCCCAATTTTTTTTCTTACCTAAGAGAATACGTTGCTCGGGAAAACTTATTGTATTTGAATTTGTGGAGTCACGGCGCTCGGGCCGCGGAGCGTGCTATGTAATAAAGGAAAAAGTACAAAAATGCAGTGGGATCCACAAAATATTAGTGGTTTAAGTTTTAAAGGAGAATAAAGGGTAAGCAAAGAAACCTAAGTCCGTGGAGCACGGAGGCATGCGATAGCAGATGCACCACCCTCATGCAAGGCAAAACGGAGATAGGGACCGAGCGCGCCATGAGGGACCACAAAAAGACGCTGCATGAACTCAAGACACGCGTCCCTACTAAGGAATCGACGGAAGGGGAAAAATGTAGACCGCCGTGCAAACTCCTTCATGCGGGTATATCTTTCAACCTTTAAAGAGCGAGAGTCCGCCGCACCCAAGCTTGGAAAATGTTGAACACCCATCAAAATTGCCAAGCGATCAGCGAACTCAACCATCACTAGAGTCAATCGATCCCCATCTTCAAGGGCAAGGGAATAATACCCATGTACATTGTGAATGGGTGGCGTGTTTGCTAGCACTCGTATCGTGTTACATACTGCTTACGTACAATGTAGCCTTAGTAGTTAGTGCTATGCCATTAGCGGTTTTCTATTCCCCGCTTGTGGCGGTCGGCGGGCCCTGCCGGTGCCTTCGTCGGCCGCCATCTCTCTCCTTTCACTTTTGTGGTGTCCACACCCGGTGATAGTTGTAGGTATAAAATGCAGAAGTTCGGGAAAACGATAGTAGAAGCAGGGTGGATGTCATTAGAAATTCATTGGGCTAGCTCTTTTATAGACCCTCGGACTGATCAATGCTAGACTTGCGTACATTCTCGGAATCAGTGAAGAACCTTGGGCGTTGGTGACTAATCATGTTACCGGTAGCCTCGTGTTACCTTGGGCATTGTGAGGCCTCTATATGTAGTTGGCATTGGTAGTGATGGTACTAGTATTGGCTGAGGTAGGGCTGAAGCTGTTGGTAAATGATGAACACGTGGTGGGGAGGTGAAATTGATATTGCTATTGATATAAGTCCAGGGTTTGGGTGCGTCCTAGGTTAGGACGTGGTGTAGACCCAACATTCCTACCCCGCCCCCAAAAGCGGAGTGTTGATCATCGTGGCATAGAGAGTGGGAACCGAGCTGGGTATTGGCATTGAAGGTGGAGGTAAGCTAGCGTCCGAAGCTGCTAAATAAGGTCAATGGAAGAACGGGCGAGATCATGGAAAACTTCGACGTGTTTCAAGGAGGAGTACCGCTCCCATGAATCATGGGTGGAGTCGTAGCCGTCAAAATGCGTTAGGAAAGCAAGCGTGAGTCTGTGGCATCCGGCGCTGGCACTGTGTGAAATGCGGAAGTCCAAGATCGAATCAACAATGAATTCATTATGTGGGGGAGCAATGCGGCCGGGGATAGTGTATGGGCGGTAGTCCGGTGAGTGGCAAATTTTCAATTTAGAAACATGAGAAACGTTGTGGCATTGCATAGATGGAGGCAAACGAACGCGGTACGCTTGGGATGAAATTTTGGTCGAAATATCGAAGGGTCCAATAAAGCGTTGGCGAAATTCTGCACATTGTTGATTCCTGAGACGCAAGTTGTCATTTGACAGCCATACACGTTCGTCTTAAGAAAAGGCATGGCGGGCAGTGTGGCGGTCTGCGTAATTACGTTAGTAAACATCGATTAGTCTGAGTTTTTCCGTAATCAAATCGTGAATGTCGTGATGTTAGTGATCATATTTGATGGTCCGGTGCGAGGGTGTTCGGTGAGCAGGGTGGCAGGTGTGAGCGGGTTTAGTCCGTATAAAGCTTGAAATGGTGTGAATTTGGTGGCGGAATGATTAAGATTTATTGTAAGAAAAATCGGCTAATGATAGAACATTGCTTGAGTCAATCATCATGTTTTTGGTGCATGAAAGCACGTAATATATGTTCGATTGTTCTGAGGGTGCACCCGGTTTGTCCGTCGGTTTGGGGGTGGAATGGGCTAGAAATATCTAATTTGGTTCGCATAGATTTGAATAGGGTTTGCCAAAATGTGAATGTAAATTTATGGTCTCGATCAGAAATTATGGTACGGTAGAGGCCGTGGTGGCGGTAAATATTGTCTAAAAACAGGCGAGCAAGTTGTGGGGCATTTATGTGAATTCCGCAAGGTATGAAATGAGCTTGTTTGGTGAAAGTGTCAACTAGTGTAGTAATGCATTCAAAATCATCAACTGGGGGTAGGCCAGTATAAAAATCCAGGCTTATGGTGTCCCATGGGCGGGTAGACTTTGGGTCAGGGAAGAGAGAGCCAATGGGTTTCGAAGTAAGTTTCTTAATACTCTTGCAAATTGTGCATCTTTTGCAATAGTATTCAATAAATTTGCGCATGCGAGGCCACCAAACATTTCAGAAATATTTAGGAGGGTTTGATCCGCGGAGGAGTGTCCGGTGGTGTTTTGGTATTCACGTAAGATGAGTTAGAGCAGGGTACTATCAAATTTTGTTAGCCATCCAGTGGAGGTTGTCTGCGAGGTCAAAATGGACGCCGTTGGGGAGTGTGTTATTGCAATATGTGGGGTCAAATGCATAGCCGGTACGGATTTCATGTAGAAGGTTGTTTGTATCAAGTTGAAGGTGTGTCATAGTGGAGAAGAAATCGTGCATGTCTTCCAAGCCTTTATCTAATAGGAGGTCTTCGGTGGTACCTTAGTTGTGATGTAGTTCGGGGCGTCGAGAGAGGGCGTCGGCTTCGTATGAAGAACCTTTTATGTATCAGATTCCTAGAATGGGTTGGTTAGTTCGGGGGTTTTATGCGAGGTATGGGGACAAGTCGTTTAACCATGGCGTGTCTACGACCGAGGGATTCTTGCGTGGTGAGGTGACGAATTGTGGCATGGTCAGTGATCACCGCAATTTTAGCACTACCTTCAACGTGATAACGCTAGTCTTTAATCGCCCTACCTCTGACCTCGGCTACGGTCTCCCCTCCCTCAAAGCCCACGCCGCACAACTCACAGTCTGCCACCTCCACAAAATCATGAACACCCCTGGCTATAGAGGACATATGGCCCGAGTACATATTCACACCATCTCCACCACATACACCCACTGGCCCACTGAATCCATCATGACGGGCAGCTCCTCCCCACCCACGCTCCGATGCATGATACGAGCCCAACGCGACGCAGGCACCATGTTCCACAACATCCCCCCACTCTCCCTCACCAACCCCATCGCCTCCACACTCCGCGCCCACTTCACCCACCAAGACAACACCCTTTTCTTATCCCTCCGAGACCGAGCCACCCACATCACCGACCCTCACACTTACAAATATGCATACTGTGAATTCTCACCCCGCAAAACGCACGCCTCCCTCCTCCCCCGCCTCACTCCCCTTTGGAAGAACAACATCACCACTTGGCTACAAGTCCTCCTCCGCGTCACCACAACCTCCATCCTCATCAAATCCTGCAAATCCATTTCCACACACACGGGGTCCACCACCTTACTCTCAACCCCCATTCGCCTTCTCGCCACAATCTTCACCGAACCCCTTGATAAGATACACATCCGCCTCCCCATCACACACCTCACCCCCAAACAAGTGTCCCCCCCACCACCATCCACCCCTCATGGATACCCTTCCTTTCCCCCCACCTCCCCCGCTCCCTCTCCAACCTCTCATCCGGCATCCATACCACCCACACCAAAACCGCTCCTCCCATGGCACCCATCACACACATCGAGACAGAATATCCCTCTCCCTCTGACCACCACCCCCCGACCTCACGCAACACGCGTTCGAAGAGGAGGTCTACCACCTCATCCCTCGCCTCGGCTCCCGCTCAGAAATCCACTCACCCACACCCGCCACCACCACACGCAAGAGATGGGCCACTGCAGAGGACCTACTCACAGCACTCCGCAACACGTGCCACATCTAGACACAACTATACTCCGACCCCTCAACAAATCACTCCACTCTCACATCTATCACTCGCTATACCCCGAAGACATAGTCTTCTCATCCAGCGGCAGCAACGCCAACCACACACATAGCACGGCACCAACATCGCCAACCCGGAATACGACAACGAATGCATGCGCCGCGCGATGGGACACGCAATCACCAACGCCCACTCCACCGCATCACACACACCCAGCTCCACCATCCTCATCCTCCCCCGATAGGAAGACACACCATACCGCCATTCCAAATATGTCACCTCTCCATACACCCACCACCTCTACACCCTTCCCAATGACTCAAACACCTTCCTAACCCCCGACCAACACACAGGCCACCCCACCCCCACCCCATTCGGCACACACTGGATGGTAGACATCTACCTCGTCGCCAACCCCCTTGTACTCTTCGCCTTGCCCTCACACGCAGCCATGACCGCCCTCCACAACACGCTCGAATCAATCTACGACACACACCTCCCCAACCCCACCATCGCCGTCCCACCTCTACACCTCTTCGACACTTACTCACTCCACTCCGCAGGCATCTACCATCTCCCCCCCAACCCCACTCACCCCATTGATTATCCCCTCCCGGAACGCACGCAACTGTCATACTCCCCCACCTGAGGAGAACTTGCTTGGAACTGGCATGACTTCGTATACACATACGGCTCAAATAAGGGAGGCCCCTCCCCCCTTCGAGCAGCCGCCACCCACCCCGCCTCGGACACCCGCATCAAAATTCTGGTGACCTTTACCCCTCCCTCCCACACCATCAATTGCGCTGAATTAGCGGGCATCGACATAGGCCTCCAACTAGGCTACACCCACCTCCTTACAGACAGTGCGTGCTCCCTCCGCCTCATACAAGGCTACTTAAGCTGCTCATCTGCATACCGCCACAACATCCACCGCGACACACTCCTCTCCATCACACACACACTCAAGACCCGCTGCGACTCAGGCCTCCGCACCCACCTCGGCAAAATCAAGGCACACAACCACTTATTAGGCAACGACCTCGCAGACACTCTAGCTAACCAAGTTGCAGACGGACACCCACCCGACACAACATACACCACAGGTTTAGACGTGTCGATAGGCCACTAGACCTGGCCATACATCCTCACACCGGAAACCCTAGGGGAGCCCATACCCTACAAATACACCAACCTCAAAGCATACGCACACGCACACAGCACCAAATACACACACACACCCCTCTCACAAACCGCCAAGCACGGAGCCCTCCTCGCCCGCGCCGCGGAGGACGGCGCCGACATCACATTCCACAAAAAACACACCACACTCACCAACACCCAATTCACCCACAAGCAAGAATTCATTTGGGGAGTACACAACATCAGCCTCCTCACCCACACCCCCACCATGCACTGCCCCATGTGTGGCCAATTCACTAGCAACGGCCACATAGCCGGTAACTGCCCCACCATGTCTGGCCTAAGACATGACCGTCACAAAAGCGCGCTATCGCTACTCCTCTCCCTACGGGAACGCCACAACGGCGGCCGATGGGAGACCATCACCGCAGACGTTGGTAACAAACCCATCAAATCATTCTAATCCCCCACACCAGCCCATACCCCTCTTGACTGCCACCCCCTCACCCCACCCACATGCCCACCCGCCTTGTTGCTGCTGACGAAGGCCTCTCGCCCGACTCCCTAACCTCGTGCCCTGCCATCCTCCCCACCGAGACTCTCCTACCTGCGTTGCGACCCCCCGCGCACAAACCCGACTTTATCTGACTCCTCGAACCTCGCTACGTCGGCCACACGAACGGACGCCGCCGATACTCCTCGATAAATAAGATTCAGATAGGGGAATGGAAGTATTGCACGGACCACAACCTGTCCCACACTGCCCAAATGATTTGTGCCAAATACACCCCCCTCGCCAATGCCATACGGCAGCAGCCACTGGCCAGGCACATTAGTCGACATACTCCCCATCGTCATGAGCCGCACGGGAACACCGCATTCCTCAATCATCACGAGTCTCACCTCTCTTCTCACCCTTCGCACATACCCCCTGGCAAACTCATATCAAGAGCACGACTCGACACATCACGCATCATTACACAACTCCACACGCACACTGTCCAATAGCTGCATCATCTCCTACTCATATACCGCACCAAATCCCGCATGACCACTCGCCGCGCCTCCACACACTGCATCTACTCACGCCCCTAACTGCACGCCGCCACCACCCCGCATCGCACACTCCCCGGGGAAGAGTAAAACCCCCGAACGCCCGTTGGAGAGGTTGGATTTAGGTGGCCAACGGTCTAGCCTTGACTTGTGAGTTTCATGTATGGCATTGTTGGGAGGGCCAAGAGACAGCAGTCGGCGCATACGGTAATTGGTGTACACCTGCGCATACGGTACATGTTGTAAACAATTTCAATTTTCATTCTTTAATCGCACAAACAACACCAAGGAGCTTTTTGTCGTAGGTGGGGTGTTTTGTTTTCGCGGGTTCTAAAACTTTTGCAAAATTAGGGCACGGTCGAAGATTGCCTTTTAAATCAGTACCGCGCCAAGTGCGAATTTGCTAACGTCGGTGCTAATAACGAATTCTGATGTTGTGCCGGTGCGGGGGTTCATTAGGACAGGGGCTGAGTATAGTGATTGTTTGAGGGCAGTAAATACAGTTTGATCGTAAATTGTCCATTCAAATTTTGAATTTTTACAGCAAGTATTGTAAAATGGACCGGTAGGTGAGAGTATGGGTAAACAAATCGACGATAGAAATTGCAAAAGCTATAAAACGTTGTATTTCCTGAATCGTACGAGGTCGTTTCCATTCCGCTATTGCTTTTATCTTGCTATCCGGACGTTGTCCCGCTTTGCTAACCATATTTCCGAAGTATTCAAGCTCGCGTAACGAGCAAAAAAAAATTTTGGAGACGGAGGCGAGTGTCATGTGTGGCAAGGAGTGAGAGGGTAGTGTCAAGATGTCGAATATGTTCGTTAAGTGAACGGCTATCAAAATATCGTCAAGGTAAACAAGGATGCAAGTGTTTTTATGTGGTTGTAGCATGTGGCTCATGGGGCGTTGATACGAAGACGGGGCGGAAGTCAGTCCAAAGGGCATGACGAGCCATTCGAACTCACCAAATTGGGTTTCAAACGCGGTTTTGAAAGCGTCGGTGGGGTTAATGCGGAGCTGTTGGTAACCGTGTGCAAGGTCGAGGGTAGAATAAATAAGGGCTCCCGGGAGCATATCGAGAACTATATCGGCGTTTGGAACCGGAAATTCGATATTACGAGTGTATTTGTTTAGTTGGCGGTAATCAATACACGTGCGGAGTTTAGTACTAGTAGCGGCTGCGGTAGGGCTGAGGCTGTTGGTGAAGAATGCACACGTGGTGGGGAAGTGATATTGATGTTGCTATTGGTACATGTCCAGGGTTTGGGTGCGTCCTCGGTTATTAGGTCGTGGTGGAGACCTAACATCCAGCCCCCTTGTGCCTTGTGGGGTCGGCACGACCCTACGTGTAACTTTATATTCCCATCTCCAACAAGTTATTGGCTGCCCAAAAGAAAAGCATGTGAAAAGCGCTCGGCTTCACGCTCGACCTACCATCTCCAACATAAACATGAGAAGAGAGCGTGTAAAGCGCCCGGCGCCACGCTCGCCCCACCCACCTTTCAGCCCCACCCAGCCTTCAGCCTACCGATTTTGTCGACCGTATCTAGTTTTTAAAACCGACCCGGGTAAATTTGTCTAGTGCGTACTTAAATTAGGCATGTTTTGTTTTTACCCGAGGCAACGCCAAAGCGTTCACCTAACGTGGCGATGATCTAACCTTGCCCACGGCGAAAGGGGAGGGGTCAACACAAGCAGCGCATGTCTATGCTTTTGCGTATCTTCACGCGCTTGACAACCATGTTGGCTTTGCTCCTTCCTCGCCGGTCGCTCTCATGCGTCGGCTAATTCGTCCGCGGACAGTTTTCCCCGCAACAAGTCAGACTAGTACATCCCGGATTATGTTATGAACCGTTTCCTATCGGCGACTCCCCGGTAGCGGCACGGTCATGTGAGCATATATCGCCACACCTACCCGGCCAGAGACAGCAACTACCAACACAACAACTACGACCAAGATAGCACCTTCCTTGGCACAAGCTAGGACGACGGCAAGACCTCGGCTACCTTGAGGAGGGTGTTAGCACTATCATCCCGTTACATAGTGCTTTCGTACAAAGCAACCTTAGTACTTGGTGTTATTCTATTAGTGGTTCTCTATTCCATGTTTGTGGTGGTCGGCGGGTTTTGCCGGTAAGGGGCTAAACGAGGTACCGGCAGCTTCGATCCACGTGATCAACAGCTGGCGGGAAGCCATGTACGGAGGGTTTGGAAATCAAAATATCCGTACCCCATCACCAAGATCTCCCGCTCAGCCAGTCTGATATGTTTTTCCGCGACAAGATAAATTGAAATTGAAATTGTTTACAACATGTACCGTATGCGCCGGTTTACACCAAACACCGTATGCGCCGGTTGCTGTCTTTGGGCCCTCCCAACTATGCCATACATAGAACTTACAAGTCAGGGCTAGACCGTTAACCACCTAAATCCAACCTCTAGGAATGTTCGGGGGTTCTATCCCCCCCCCAGGGAGTTGTGCAAGACGAGGCGAGGGCGGCGTGCATTACGGGGCGTGCGAAGGGGCAATGTGTGGAGGCGCGGCGGGAGGTCGTGCGGGATTTGATGCGGTATATGAGTAGGAGATGATGCAGCCATTGGACAGCATGCGTGTGGAGTTGTGCAAGGATTCGAGACGTGTCGAGGCGCGCTTTGGAGATGAGTTTGTCAGGAGGGTCTGTGCGGGCGGTGAGTAGGGAGGTGAGACTCGTGATGGTGGAAGAGTGCGGTGTACCTGTGCGGCTCATGACGATGGGGAGGATGTCTACCACTGTGCATGGCAAGTGGCTGCGGATGGCGTTTGCAAGGGGAGTGTATTTGGCACGTATGAGGTTAGCTGTTTGGGAGAGGTTATTGTCCGTGCAGTGCTTCCATTCCCCTATCTGAATCTTTTTTATGGATCCGTATCGGCGGCGACCGTTTGTGTGACCGACGAATCGAGGTTCGAGGAGGCGGATAAGTCGGGTTTGTGTGCGGGGGGTCGTAGCGCGGGGGGGGGGGAGAATCTCAAGTGGGACGACGGCGGGACACGAGGTTAGGGAGTCGGGCGAGAGACCATCGTCAGCAACAACAAGGCGGGTGGGCATGTGGGTGGGGTGAGGTGGGTAATAGTCAAGTGGAGTGTGGGCAGGAGTGGGGGAAGCAAATGATTTTATGGGTTTGTTACCGAAGTCTGCAGTGATGGTTTCCCAGCGTCCTTCGTTGTGGCGTTCCATGAGGGAGAGTAGGAGTTGTAACGCGCTGTTGTGTCGGTCATGTCTTAGGCCAGACATGGTGGGGCAGTTACCGGCCATATGTCCATTGCTAGTGAATTGGCCACACATGGGGCAGCGCAAGGTGGGGTTGTGTGTGAGGAGGCGGGTGTTGTGAACCCCCCACATGAATTCTTGTTTGTGGGTGAATTGGATATTGGTGAGTGTTGTGTGTTTTTTGTGGAAAGAGAAGTCGGCGCCGTCCTTGGCGGCGCGGGCTAGGAGGGCACCGTGTTTCGCGACAAGATACTCTTAGATATTCTCCGGATAAGGAGGCGGGGGCGGTGTCTTGGAAATATTTGAAATTTGAAATTAAACACTCCAACACCAGTAAAACCGGCTGGAGTCTCTGGGCCCCCCCTTATGCTATGCCTAGCTGGACTAAGAAGCGTGAGGTAGACCGTTAACCACTAATCCCAACCTCTCCAATGGCAGTAACAACGTAATAATTTTGTAATCAAGAAAAAATTCTAAAAAAAAATCCTCTTGTCGAGAAATGCAAAACTAAACTGCTGCTCGACCTTCACGATGCACGGCCCGCTCCCGCCGAACCGGTGTGTCGACCGGCCTAGGCCGGTCGGCGTTCGGGAGGGACGACGGGCCAGCCTAATCTAGCTCCCGCGTGACTTCGGTCTTGCCGAAGGTAGGAGGGGAAAGGCTGGCAAAAAACCCCTCCTCGCGCGGTCGCTCGTCGATCCCGCCGCTCCATCCCGTAAACCCCGCCCCAAGGTCTTGCCGCGTCCTCCGCGGCGGTCCTCCGTGTCGAGGTCCCCAATCACCTCGAGGACAGGTGGGGGGGACCGAGACACACAGACATAGAAAAAACTAGCGCTCCTGCCTCCGCGCCTGAGTTTTCCCCGCTCATTTCCCCGGTTTTTTCTCTGTCTGGTACCTGGGTACCTGTCGGTTTTCCGGCCTGTGGCCGTACCCTCCCCCCTCTGATCGCGCGTCCACCGAGCAGCCTTTTCTTGAGCGGGGGCCTCCACGCTCACCCGGGCCCACGCTCAAGGACCCCTAGGAGTATGAAGGTCTGTCGGGGTAGTGGGTGTCGAAGAGGGGGGGGGGCAGGTCACCGTAGCCGGATCCGGCGGGCCGCAGGCGTCCGGAATTAAACAAAACCCTCCGTGCCGGGTTTTCCGGCGGCGCCGACCCAAAGGGTCGTCGCCGCCAGATCGTGTCGCTCCTCCCGTCGCGACCGTCCTCCTTGCCGTCTTAGCTAACTCCTCCCCCCGGGAGATGACGCTGGACGACGTTGCGGCGCGCTAGTGAGCGCCCTACCCTGGTGCTGCTCCCCAACTAGCTCGACGCCGGGTACGGACATTGTTTATTGCACGGATCATCCGGTGCCGGAAACAGCAAGCAACCGGCCGGGACATGAAAGACGCGACGGGGGGAGCGACAAATGGCAATCAGTTGTGGCTGTGGTCCCCCCCCCCTGTCCGAAGGGAGGGGGAAGCCTATGCTAGGAGGCGAGCTGCGACGGGAGTACGGGAGAAACGGCTATTATCTCGGACGAGGGAGTGTGTGGATTGAGTCGGGGCCTACGATGATTTGAGCGAGGGAGTTATTTGCCTGCGTCCCCCCCACCCCCCTCCCGCTCCGGCACGACCGGAGTCACACAAGAGCCTAGGCCGAGCGGGCCTAACTCGACCATCACTTGCTGACAAACTAGGATGATCATCACCCTCGAGCGGCGGGAGCGGGTCACGCATTGTGGATATAGCGGCATAGTATTTTTCCTATTATGTCGTAGCGATCGACCATATCTATCCCAATATGATTTATATTATGTTGTTACTGCCGACGGAGAGGGGTGGAGAAGGAGATCCCCCCGGCGTAGAATCTTATCCTTGCGACCAAGATGGCAATATTGGGTGCGCCATGAGATAGCAAAAGATTTATCGGTAATTGTTGTACATCACTTCTAACTTACGACTTTAACCAACGCCCACCACGAAGAGGTGGGGGTGAGTACTAACAGGCATGCGAGCGCATCCCCTCCGGGGCCGCCACCGTTGCGCCGTTAGCAGGCGCCGCTACCGAGACATACAACATGAGTACGGCAGCACTCAAGCGGCACTCGCATCGCATGTGGCATTTTGTCTACCACAGGAGCCACGCACGGCCTGTCAAGAATTCACATATCCTTCCCTTAAACATCTCTTTAACCTCGATAAACGTTTGTTGAAGCGCTGTTTCATTTTCGCAGGTTGCCAAAAGCTGTACCGCGTCGACTTGCTACGTCATTTGAAAGTGGTGGTACAAGCGCTCGCAGCACCGGCAGCAACTCCGGATACCGCTAGGCATGTCAGCATGTTTCCGACTTATCGACGGTAAATGCTTTATTAACAAGTCCATTCGACGGCACCGAGGGCTTCAATGATGCTCGGGGTATTAAGACTGGGAACTAGTGACTCGTTGAGCTTTGCCGTCAGAATTTATGAGCTAGGGGTGGCACGTCGTTGTGAGGCATTGGCTTCATATGCTAAGGATGAAGCCACTAAGTCGCGAACAAAGTAAGGCCTTTCAGCATTGTATCGATCATCAGCATGGTGATTATATGTTATGACTCTGCACCTTTATGCTTTGGCGGCGGAAGAAGCGGAATGTGCATAACGCAAGAGATTAAAGTAAAACGCGACCATGGCATGATTATTTATGTGCGTAGCCAACTACATTTGGGATGTAAAGAAAACCTATAAAAGACGTTTTTCAATGCTCAACATCAGTAAGGGGTGCATCTTTGAGTGTTGGCTGCATCACTTGCATGAGCACTTTATTGTCCCATGTTGGGCAAGTCATTCATGGTGTTGAAAACGGTTGGGTTGCCACCATGTAGCGAGCAATATATTGCAGCATTTGACAAGGAGAAGTTTCGCTTCTATGGGGTGAAAAGAATACTCTTGGGATTGATAATATAGTCTAGATGTGGTGAAATACGCTTGATAGCAGTTAATGGGCAATGGGATGGACTTTCAAGCGATGCAACGATAAAATCATAATATTACATTCCAAAGTGTTGTTTGAAATACCATGTTTAGCAAAATCGACTAAAATTGTTGTCGGTTGTGCTTTCAGATTAGTAAACGATCAAGATCTACACAAAAGTCCCAATATGCTCAATATGTACACTCAACTCAATGTCCATGTCGGTTGGACGCGCCATTGCAACAGTTCATGTTGTGTGTAATGATAGCAATAGTTACTTCAAGTAATACAACGTGGAATTTTAGATCTTGCGTATGAGGAGGACAAATTTCTAATCGGGAGGGTTATCTTCAAGTCAACAAATGTGCATCTATATTAACTTGCCTAGGCATGACTTTATCGCTATAGGGCGTTTTAACTGTTAAAAGGAACAGTTTCATCATTTCCAGAATCTAAAGCAGGTAGTAGCGTTTACTACACAAGATGCACACCCGAATAAAATTTGTCAGTTGTGTCCGGCTGTTAAGAGTCTACATTGAACACAAACCTCGAAGATAAAACACACGAGAACACAAGAACGTCGAAAACACAACACGTGGAGACGACAAGCGGCGCCTCACCCGCCCCGCAAGGAAACACAGAGACGCTTGCGGCCGATGGCGCACGTGGAAAACGCCGTGGCATAAGAAGGTAGCCCAGCCGGGAAAGAAGCGACATGCACACCGTCCGCGGCGGCGTTCATCGCGTTCATCCGCAAGACGTTGTCCGCTGAAGCGAGATGGATGGCGAGAGAAACCTTTCGGCCCCATGAAGCCAACATACGAGAGACCTTTCAGCGAGATCTATCCCTTTAGAGGCGGGTGCCTGGATGGCCAACTTTGTCAAAATTGTCGTGGCGGGGCGCCAAGAGCACCAAATTCCGTGACCACAAAGGGAATTAAGTGAAATATGTCGGGGCGACTACTTACCCCCTACCTGCGAGTACTTGTCAAATGTGGTCTTCTCATCACGGCTTATCTGAGCGAGTTCGAGAGACGGGGGCTAGAAGTGCAGAACAGACCGGAAACCGCGAGATCATAAGCCAGTTTTGAGCCTCGAACGCCGTGGTAATGCAAGACACCCACATCCACAAGGAGGCCGTCTTTGCCGTTGGGAAATAAAACTAACATCGTGAGTCCGTAAGAACCTCGACGCCAAGCTTGAGTGCGCCACGAGCCTCGGAGATGATTTTAGCAAGGACCGTCACTAATGAAGAGTACGCGGTTTGGACCGAAACATCTCCGATGGATCAAGCCAAGTCAACAGCAAATGCAGTGACCCTCGCCTCATCCGACATATCAACACCCGCCGACTCGAATACACCCCGCATAGCTTGAATCCAGAGATGGTAGAAAGCACAAGCAGTGGGGACAGAAAAGTGGAAATGATGTGAGATGACGGTAGTCCGAAACCGGCATCGTAGTGCTTTTGGAACCTGTCACGGAGTTCGCCCATGCGGCCCGTTGTAGGCGGGTCCGAAGCCAAAAACAAAAGGGCGCCGTGGCTGAGATGAGATACAAAACGTATAGACTCCGGCCAAGCGCGGTTAGAAAACGTGGGGACAAGGTCAAAATTGAAGTTGGCATTGAAGTTACTAACAACATGAAACGCTCTATGTTGAACGGCTCATGTGTAAGGTCTTTTTTACATATACAAATAGGGGGAAATCAGAATGCAAAATGTAGGCCAGCATCCGTATTCCTAGATACTCATAGTGACTAGTCACCCGCAATCATTTTCATTTTATATTACATTATTTATATTATTATGGACTAAATCAATAAAACCATACATGAGAGTATAACAAACTCATGGCAATACCAAAAGATGTAATACACTACATTACATATTGTTCAGCTTAAAGTCCATTTATGAATCCACAATTTCCCCCTTCACCACGGAAAATGCAGCCTACAGTTCGTGGTACTATCGCTAACTCCGATCGCCGTGCTACGGGACCAACATTTTGGCTCCTCTCTCTCTCTCTCTCTCTCTCTCTAAGCTCGCTCGGGACACGTCATGTTGGAAAATGCAGATGAGGTAGTCGTAGACGTCCCGGGGCTGAGGTTGAGGCGCTTGTAGGTTACTTGAGGCGACAAAATACATAGGTGGTCGTAGTCGGGGGAGGTCGGTCGGGTATTTCGGTGGAGAGGGATTCTCGAGGATCGCCGTCCGCACCGGGGCGAGGAGTAATGGATTGGGTGTGCACAACAATCGCACCGGTGGGAATAGTACGGGATCGTGAGGCTGGACATGGGTCGGGCCGAGGCATCCTGCCCTTGGCTTGTCTTAGAGGGAGGTTGTCCTCAGCGTGGAGGTCGGGGTATTCCCGGTGAAGGAGTTGTCGAGTTTCCGGGAACGCCGGTCGGAAGGCAGCTCGGAGAGCCATTAGCTTGGTGTCCGGGACTGCATTTGCATGTGAATGTTGTCGAGAGGGGGTCGTTGTCTTTTCTTGTGGGTAACTAGGTGGCATTGTTGGGAGGGTGTGGTCCCATGCCTAAGTTGAGGTTGGGAGGAAAGGTTCGACTATATCGGAATGTCCTCGTCCACAGCGACCAAGGTGTCGTCGATTTGTTCGACGGGGGCTGCTTGCAATCCGATCGGAGTGTGATGAGCTGGGGGAGGTCGTGAAGGGCAGTGTTTGGTGGTAGTGCTCACAGATGCTTGGTCAGCTCGAAGATGGCGTAGAGGGTTTTACAGGCGCTCGAACTTGTTTGTAGCTTGGGCGAGAAAGGAAGCCCTGAATGTCGGGGTGGATAGACGTACGGAACCACCAAGTTGGCTTTATTTGTTACTGTGTAGGGAAAAGGAAACGAAAACAATCTTGTGATGTTCCGTGATGAAGTGAAGGTGGGTGGGACAAGTAAATCTTGCGGGGTGTCCTTCGCTCCATGTCCAAATAGAGTCTAACGCTGCTCAGGTGGTGAAGTCGGTGCGGTTGATCGCAGATGAAGTGTGGGGGCGGGTTTCTTGGGGACGAAAATCCCGGTTTCTTGGGCTAGGTATATTCGCAGGAATAGCGGGTTAATTGAATCGGGAATTATGTTTATGTTGATTTTTTTGGCGGGAAGAATCATTGAGGAGGGAGAGGGGGAAGGTGAGGCTTAGAACGATTTTGCGGTTGTCGGTGAAGGCTGAGTCCTCGTTGCCAAAAGATTGAACTCCGATGCCGTCCGGGCCTTAACTCGTGAGGCTAATATCCGACGGGTAGTGGGATTCGCCGATCCCATTAATAGTAAGTTCGTCGGAGACAGTGGTGAGGCGATGTTGTCAAGAGAGTAGCGAGATCATGGGTAAGGGAGTCCGTAATAGCTGTAGCACCCAAGCTCCTCGGCCGTAGGGAGTGTGTGTGCTTTCGAAGCCATAGGGCTCGGCAATTCGACAGTCGAGGCCCCATTCGTAGCATGTTTCATAATATGAGGGAAGAGTGTCGGCTTTCTTGCCATGGAGGATGGTGAGCCAGAGCCGGTAAAGTGGGTGAGCATGTCACCGATAGGGAAGGCTAAAAGAAACTCGGTCGTGTCGTCTATCAGGCGGTGGGTGAGTTGCGCCGACACTTGTTCCATTCGGGTCACAATCTCGTATCTTTTGGTCTTGTTTACGTTCTTGAGATCAAGTGAATTTAGAAGGGATTAACATGGGACGTGGATAACGGGACGGGGGTATGGAAGGTTGCCTTCAGCCCCTTAGGCTGTCCACGATAATCCCGTAGCATAATACACGTCGTTTTCAAAGTCGGAACAGGCAAAAACTATTTCCAAGGTCCACGGTGGGCTGGGGGCTATCCGCTGCGATTTGACGTCGAGGTTGTTACAAATCCCACGATGCTAGTGCAGCTCCCCAACGGAAACGACACCCTCCTTGCATATGTAGGTATCATGGCATACCATTTTATGAAATGTAATTGTTAACAACAATACCGAGTCAAAGGTTGCTGTCTCCCTAAATCCGCCACCTAGGGCGCCGAATTTGGGCTTCCGCCGTGAGCCACCTATTCCAACCTCTCCAAGAATGTACAGTACAACTAATTTCTAATGGCAATTCAACACCGTCAAAATCATATTGTACACAGGTTCTGGTGCTTTCTCCCTACATGCAAGCATTAAAAACAATGTGTCGCTAGTCTCCAAGATGCGCGGCGTGCTCTAATCGCTGCGAGGGCGCTGATCAGCCAAGCAGGTTAGCTTGCGCTCGTAGAGACGGGCCTACTTGACCTATGCTCCTTCGCGACTCCGGTCGTGCCGGAGCTGAGGGGAAAGGCATTCGAAAAAACCCATCGCATAGGTCGTCGACAGTCCCGTCTTGATCCACGCATAACCTCGTCCGAGATAACCGATGTTCCTCCCGTCGCACATCGCCGCCTAGCCCACACTTCCCTTCCCTTGTAGATGCTGGGAAGGAAAGGAAGTCCATAGATGCAGACGGTGCCTAACTAGCGCCCTTGCCGCCGCGCCATATTTCCTCTTCTCCCGGTTTGTCTCCGTTTGTTTTATAATAAGACATATCTAATCTCGCTGAATTCACCCGCACCCTCCCCCGGTGGTTTACGCTGTCACGGGAGCCGCCATTATAAGCAATGTGCCTTTCGATAACCCTAAGAATAGCGCATGAGGCCGCCTATCGATAACTGGATACCTAATGGGGGAGGGGGTCGTCGAACGGAGGGATAGAGGCGCCGTTCCTGAAAAGGTGTCGAATACGGAAATATGTATTCGAAACCCCTCCGTGCCGGGTTTTCTGTGGCGGCGGTGATCTTGAGGACCTCCGCCGCCATACCGTGTCGCTCCTCCGGCATGCGTAACGTCTCGCTATCCCCCAAGGGAGACTCTAGTCCCATATGGCTAGTCGACGGCTAGCGGGCGCCTTGCCCTTTAGCCGCTTTCCGGCTGTCCGCCGCCAATCTCAGATCCGCCCATACCCTCCTCGCCGCCAATAACTCTTGAGATGCACGTCCCTTCCGTGAACATGAGGGGCCGTGCCAAATATGTATACATATCATATGTTATAGCATCCGGTGTTCGAAACTTACTTTAGATGCCACGCGTTCCGCGTTGCTATACTAGCCCCCCGTCTCCAACGGCGGCTCTTCGCCTCGCAAGAAATGGTAAGTTTGAACAATTACTCGAAGCAAGGGGCGGGATGTGGAGTCGCCCTGATATATGCGGCTTCATTCCTTACATTGTCACATGATTTCAAGTGTTCTATGGCCACGCAACGGTTTATTTTATTGTGGAGTTCGACAAGGAGGTAGCTGCCTCCAAAGGGATGCACGTGGGCAAGTTGATGGCTTCTTCGCGCCGAAAGGTTTCTCTCGCCGACGCCGTGCACGTCGCTCACGCAAACAAAATCTTGCGCGTGAGTTGTCCGCTGCCGCGAAAGGTATGGATGCCGCTTCTTTATCTTTTGTGATGCATTTTTTGCCATGGGCCGCAAGGGTTTTCGTGTTTCCTCGCGCGCATGGCGCGTACGTGAGGTGCCGCACATCACCTCATCGGCGTGTCACTCTTCCGCCCTTCCATCCGTGGAAGTTTCTTGTGTTTTCCCTCGTTCTCTTTCCTCAGTTTGTGTATTATGTAGCCCTTCCAATTGGCGTGCCCTTGACTTCATGAACCTTTTGTCACCGTTTTACTTTTAGTCCCCCTCTCCCCCCGCCTTTTCCTATCAGCGTGTTTATGATATTTCTTGTGTAACCACTTGTACTTACTACATGTCGTTTTCTGTTGTAACCAAATTAATCTAATATGTTTCCGCATGCGCTGCTTGAGCGGCGGTCGTGAGCTGATTTGGCAGATGGCTAGGTTCGGTGGAGTCGCACCAAGTGCTCCTGTGCTCCTGGGTCGTCACCCAGCGTCGCTGCATTGTCGCCCCTGCTGGTCCCGCAGCAGGAGCTGCATATTGCCACACAACACGCGTCTTATTAATTTTTTTGTGCTGATCGGCACTGAAGTACCTGTACGGCTTTACGGAAGCGACGACGGGACGCTGATCCCCCGCGGCCCCCGATAGACCCCCCCCCCCCCCCCCCCCCCCCCGCCTTCGACCGTCTGCGGAAGGCACCGCCGACTGCCTCTTGCTCGCTCGAGATGTCGGATGGATACAGCGATGACGACTTTGAGGACTATAGCGATGACGGCTTCGAGGTCTATATCCCCCACCTCTCCCTCTTTCGCCCCCTGCCCTCTCCTCACCGAACTCTCCTCACCCACTCTCCACACTGACCTCTCCTCACCCACTCTCCTCACCCACTCTCCACACTGACCTCTCCTCACCCACTCTCCACACTGCCCTCACCTCACTGAACTCTCCACACTGCCCTCACCTCACTGAACTCTCCTTATCCACTCTCCACACTGACCTCTCCTCACCCACACTCCACACTGCCCTCACCTCACCCTTTTTCACACTTCCCTCCAACCCTCTTTTCTCTCCGTCTCCTCACCCACCCATTCCCCTTCCAATTCCTCCTCTCACTGCTGTGCTTGCGGCGCTTCTCACTATCTTTCCAGCGCGTCTCTGGTCTCTCTATTTGCCTGTGACTCTGCCAAGAGGGAGGGGGATACAGAGGGAGGGGAAGCGAATGCGAGTAGGAGGGAGGGAGAGAGACATCGAAGAGGGAGGGAGAACGTGAAAGGGGGTGAAAGATAGGAGACACAGAGGGAGAGGGAGACCGAGAGCGAGCGAGAGAGAAAAGGGAAGAGAGAGATGGAGGAAGAGAGAGAGAGATATAGTGAGCGAGTGAGCGGGGAAGAGCGAGTAAGCTCGAGAGGAAGAGGGAGTGAGAGAGATGTATAGTTGTATACTGAGATGTATACTGAGTTAGTGTTTCGTGCCGGGGTGATCCACAGGATGAGGAGGAGCCTGCTACAGCGGCCGGAATAGAAGCGCCGGCGACTCGCTCGCAGCTGCACCCCTCTTACATGCTCAACAGGCCGGCCAGCTTTGTGAGTCCCCCCCCCCTCCCTCCACTCATCCATGCATAGTCTCTCCCCACAATGGCGAGGTCACTCATCTGCTCTGACGTGACAGTGGTAAGATACGGATGAGCGGCTGTGGGCTCGATTCAGTGCCTGAATGGACGTGGTTAGGGTTGCTCAACAGCAGAGGTGATGATACAAATACATAGGCCCTCTGGAAAACGAACACACACACACACACACACACACACACACACACACACACACACACACACACACACACACACACACACAGTCGCACACGCACACGCACACACACACACACACACTCTCTCTCTCTCTCTCTCTCTCTCTCATGAGCACGCACAGACGCACTCACAGGTGCACGCACAGAGGGAGAAGCAGGCAGACACAGACAAGTAAACACCACACACACACACACACACACACACACGTAGACACACAAGCAAAGACTCGCACACGCATGGAGTCATGCGCACGCAGGAGCGCACGCATTCATTACTCTAGCTGTCTGCTTGTGAGCTGATTGCACATGCTTATTATGTATGCAGTCGTATCCGTGGTTTTGTGTTTCGAACTTGTGTTCGTATATATGAGGTGTGGGGGACGAAGAAATATGGATTTCCGTATGTGTTCGTGTAGATGCGTGGTAGTATGTGTTGATGGGCTTTAGTTTGCATGGATGCATCTGATCATGTAGGTGCATGTGTTAGTGTGGTTTGTGTATGCGTGTGCGTGAATATGATGGTGACTTTGATGGTGGATATGATGCGTGTATGTGGGTATTATTATGTATTGTGTGTTTGCGTGTATGTGCTGGTCTTGTGTCCGTGTGTGTGTGTGTCTGTGTGTGTGCCTTTGAGGATGTGCTGGTTATGTATGCGGCGCGTGTGTTTGCATGTGTGTTGTAGACACCTCCTCGCCAGGAGAGTCTCCCGGACGCTATTCAGCGGGAGAACCATGCGGTTGCCCATCGACCCATCACACCCACCGGCGGCGATCGGCCAGGCTCGCGCGGCTCGGGCCGACCGGGATCCGCCCGCCCTACCTCAGCAACGCGTCGTAACTCTTACAAAGACTTTCAGGTGCCGGACCTGGGGGAGGACCTCGGTGAGCGTCATTTACTTCCTGACACAAATTCATCTTCCCCACTTACCCCTCATCCCTCTCCATCTCAAACACACACACACACACACACACACGCTCACTCATACACACACGCACGCACATACACGCAGACAAATAAGCACTCACAGACACACGCACACACACACACACACACACACACACACACACACACACACACACACACACACACACACACACACACACACACACGCGCGCACTCGCACGCGCACCCACGCACCCACTCACTCACTCACTCACTGGTCCGAATTCGTTACATAGCGGTTACTTTGCGTTTGACCCGGATTTCCAGGCATGCCCGCCCGGAAGCCCGTTCTCCCGAGCCGCGACCAATTGCAGTCCGACGCCCAGACGGCGGCGCTGAGGAGAAACTTGCAGCGGCACCGCGCGGTGCTGGCGGCCATAAAGCTGGGGGTGACGGGCATAGACAACATGTACGATTCCTTTCCGATGTCCAAGTTTGACCTGATGGCGATGGGGCGCGGCGCGTTTGCCAACACAGCCGTCGCGAGCGTCCAGACAAACGACGACAACCGCGAGTCCGAGACGCAGACGGAGACGGTGCGCAGCCCCGTCTTTCAGTTGTTTTGTACTCGCTCTCACCTCCTCCTGTTCCTTCATACTTCCAAGCAACCAGCATGTTTTGAATGGACAGCATTTTTACTCGGGAACGGTAAATGGTAGAGATGTGCTGAGATGATAAGCAATAGCTGTAGGAGACCTCTCGCGGGTTTGTCAACAACCTGTGGCAACAATATGTAGAGCACGTCTGTCTCCTTCCTGTACTCCTTTTTATTCTTGGAAATGGACTTAGAGAACGGAAATAAGAATGCGAGATGGGAGAGCAGATGAGTACATTAGTAGATATGATGAGAAAATATGGAGGGAGATAATAGAGGATGAGAGAATGACGAATAAGTGAATGAGAGGACGAATATATTTGTAAATGGGTGGACGGATCAGAACAGGACGGGTAAGTGCAGGGCATCACATGACAGAGAACAGGGAAAAAGGAGGTGATGTACGATTCGATTATTTACGAAGATGCATTTCCAGGGATCAGGGCAACCTGTAGTTTCTCCGACAAGCAACGGGACGCTGCAACACCCCCTCCCTCCCCCACCCCAGCAAGCACAGCAAACGTACACACACACACACACACACACACACACACACACACACACACACACACACACACACACACACACACATACATATACACGCGCGCGCACAATGTTCCCGTCTCTGCTGCTCACCCCCACTGGTCATACTACCAAGATCCTCGGACCATTCCAAATAAATTCGTCCCCCCTTTGCCCCACCCACGCCCCTTCCCCCCATCAACAGGTTGAGGCGTCCGAAACCAGTTGTCAGGTACCGGACGACCAGGGTGCGCTCCCCTCTCCTTGTTTCATCTGTCTTTACATGCATGCGTCACCTACATACCCGCATCCACACGACCTGGCAGATACACGTTGGATGAGCGCTCACGCGGCGTGCCGTTGTGGATGGAGGGCAGGTGTGTCCCGGGAGGATTTGGAGGCCGGGCGCAGCGGGAAGCGGAAACCGACGCGGTCGCTGCTCGACGCGACACTCGAGGCGGACTCGGAGCGCAAACTGGCGGCGTTTGTTCGCAGCGTGGGTCACCTCTTTCTGAAGCTGCTGGGCGAGGACTCGGCGGCGACGGAGGCGTCGCCGTGGGCGACGGCTGGAAGTAGCAGCAGCTGCAAGTACGGCGCGTCGACGCTCACCCTTCGCGCCTCGCAGCTCGAGCACCGCCCCGTCGCCGCGGTGGCCTACTCCCACGAACAGACCTCGCGCCTCCTGACCGCCATGAAACCCGCCACCGCGCGTAGCAACGGCTCCGCCTCTGAGGTGACAACGGCCACTCCCCTTTCTCCCTGTCCTTAAAGGTAGCAGGGTCTGTGGCCTGATTGTCAGTCTCATGTGTGCTGAGTGTGATGCTGTCGGTGTTTGGTGGTGCAGGAGCACGGGTTGGGGGTGCGGGGAATGCTGTGCGTATGGGACCTTCGGTCTCCGACCCAGCCGACGCACCAGCTGCTCTGCGAGGGGAGCCCGGCGTGTTGCTGCTGGTCGGCGGACGCGAAGGAGCCTTATTTGGTGTTTGCTGGCATGGAGGAGGGCGGCGTGTGCCTGTGGGACCTGCGGGAGCCGGGGACGAGGTTCCCGGGAGAGGCGATTGAGGGACAGGACGTCACCCACCTCCGCCGCCCCACCTACAGGTGCCCCCTGCCCCCTAGCTCCCCCCCCTTTCCCCAACACAGCAAGTATTAAGGAGTAACTAGTGGAGATTCTCCCCCTTGCCCTTGTCAACGACGCATTCTTTCGCTGATGCACGCGCGCCTGATTTCTAGCTGTCGTCTGCTTGCTGCCGGTGGTTTGGAATACTTGCCCAGCGACGATACTTGCCATCCACGGCTGCGATCAGAACGCAGGCGCACTCAGCCGCACCCAGAGCCACACTCAACCCCCCCCCCCCCCCCCCCCCCCCTACCCGCCGGCTAGAAA
The DNA here is from genome assembly GCA_026401115.1 of Tetraselmis chui. Classification (NCBI taxonomy): domain Eukaryota; kingdom Viridiplantae; phylum Chlorophyta; class Chlorodendrophyceae; order Chlorodendrales; family Chlorodendraceae; genus Tetraselmis; species Tetraselmis chui. The sequence continues at coordinate 94,203 of JAPMLY010000327.1, forward strand.
AAGACGAAATGAATCGAAAATGAAGTAAAACCAGCAAATACAGCTTTTCCTGCTATTTCTCTCCGTTTTGGTTTCCCATCCAGTCTCTTTTACTATTCCTAATCGTCATCTTACCCCTGTATCACCTTTCTTCCAGTTAACCCTTGCATACTCACCCACATAATGCTTCGCTTCCCTTGCGCGCTGATGTTTTACTTTTCCGTACGAGTTTGCTCGTCTCTGTGATGAGAGCCGAGGGCGTCAGCAACCCTTTGTGTGCTCATATCTTTGATCGTCTAGTCCTCCTCACATCCCAATCACCCCCTCTGCCCCTTACCCAAATGACGCCCCAAATTCAATTGTGCCCTACTGCAGCACCGAGTTCATGCCGCCGGACGGAGACATTCCGGGCGGCGTTGCTGCGGTGGTGGCTGTGCCGAGAGTGAAGCTGACAGGCGACAAGCGACGCGCAAAGGTGGGCGCCGCACCTGCCATTTGTGTAGCACTGGTGCAGGCTGCAATGACAGGGGGGGGGTTTCGTATTGGCGAATGTTGAGCTGCTTTCCGACTTTTGTGTGTGCAGGCCAATTCGCAACTGCTGTCTTGCGGGCTGTGGGGCGACGTGACTGTGTGGAGCGTGAACGAGATGAGCGAGGCGGACGTCGCGGGGACGAGCGAGGTGGATTTCGGGCTTCGTGTGGGCGGTCGCGTGCGACTGTTGAAGAACTCGGCGCTGTTGCGAATCGGGCTGGACGCCGCTCGGCCTGCGCACAGATTATCGGGCATCCGCCTGCAGTGCACTCGCGACGTGTGCCTTTTGCCTCGAGACAACAACCAGGTGACCTCCCCAATGCACATGACCATCTGTGACGGTGTCTACTCAGCATCCAGCTACGGCTGCCTGAGCATCATGCTGGGACCGGTCCCGTCGCATGAGTTTTATGCTGTGACATTTGTGCAGTTTGTTGTGGCAGCGGATGGTGGGCGAGTGCTGATGGGCGCTCGTTACGGTGAAGCTCCTGCGCCGAAGGTAAGCCTCCTCTTCTGCCCCGCTGACATGCAGTGTATCAGAACAATTCCTTCCCGCTAATGTGTATGCGGATGTGTGTGTGTGTGTGTGTGTGTGTGAGTGTGTGTGTATGTGTGTGTGTGTGTGTATGTGTATGTGTACGTGTGTGAGTGTGTGCGTATGTGTGTGTGTTTGTGTCCATGAGTGGGTATGTATATGTGTGCATGTTTGTATCTGTGTATGTGTGTGTGTGTGTGTGCATGTTTGTAACTGTGTGTGTGTGTGTGCATGTTTGTAACTGTGTGTGTGTGCATGTGTGTGTGTGTGTATGTGTGTGTGTACGTGTGTGTATGTGTGTGTATGTGTGGGTATGTGTATGTGTGTATGTGTGCGTGTTTGTATATGTGTATTTGTGTGTGCACGTGTGTTTGTTTGTGTGCGTATGTGTACATGTGTGTGTATGTACGTATGTGCGTATGTGTGTGTGTTTATATGTGTGTGTGTGTGTGTGTGTGTGTGTGTGTGTGTGTGTGTGTGTGTGTGTGTGTGTGTGTGCTTTGGATTAGGGCTGATGCAGTGAGCTGACGCCGTTAAACGCCGATCTTTCCGCCCCTTGCCAGGAATTTTGCCCTGATGATTGGGGGATGCAACCGCTGTCCAACTCAGCGCGCGGCTCCGCCACAACTCAAGCGACGTCGGTGCACTTCTCGCCCTTCTTCCCGGAGGTCCACCCCCCCTCACCGCTTTCCCCCTCTGACGATACTTGCTTTGTGCGAAGGGGAAGGGTAGCTGTGGGACTCCTCCCCTCCTCAGCAGTTGCTCGGGATAACAAACATGATTGTACTTTATAAAAACCTGCTACGATGATAAACGTCGCCCTCGTCATTGCAGGTGTTTGCAGCTGGTTATTCCAACGGCAGCGTGGCGATCTACTCCGTCAAGTCGTCGTTGCCCCTGAGGGTCTGGGCGGAGCTCATCCCTGGTGAGCTGCCCCGCCCTGCACCAACCGTATCTCCTCAGCTGTTGTATGCATCACCCTACATGGTGCAAATGCCGTATGGTCCGCCTTCCGCAGGTGGGGTGGGCAAGGTGCGATGGTCGCCAGCTCGGCCCGGCCTCATCTTTGTGCTCGACACCTCCGCCACTCTCTACGTATTCGACCTCAGCTCCTCCAAACCTGAGGCGCCCGTCTCCACAGAGAAGCTTTCCGGTGGCGAGCTGCTCTCCTTTGAGGCAATGCCCCCATCCCATTGCACCCTCCCTGCTCACACCGTTGTCCCTCCCTGTGCCGGCCTCCCAGAAGTGCAGCTGCCCTTCCCTTTTCTCATGTCCCTTCTCTCCCTGACCCCTTTCCTGCGCCTGCCCTTTCTCTCCTCCTTCTGCCCCACGCCACCCCTTGTTATATTTCCGGCCTTTCTCTTTTTCACACGCCCCAGCGTCTTTCCTCTCCATTCCCTTGCCCCTGCTTATATGCCCACCCCCTTTTCTCCTTTCTCCTTGCCTGTGTCACCCTTCTGCTTTCATTTTCTCGGGCCCATTTCTGCGCCCCCCCCCCCCCCCCCCCCCCCCCAGCTTTACCCCTACTTTGGTCCCATCCTCCCCCCGGCTCGCGGTTTGTGTCATGCCCGTGGCTCTGTCCCTATGTATTATACCTTTTTTCCTCCTGCCATTTTACCGTCTACCCCTGCCCCCTATTCCGTCTAGACCTTTTTCTTGCTCTGTCCCTGCTCCCTATTCCCCCCCTCCGCCCCACTTACCCCACCTTCATGTCACCCTTACCCCTCTCGCTGTCATCGATATCCTTAGCATTCCATTCCGATGTCTCTTCAGGTGTCGCATGGAGCCCCCAACGAAAGCTCTGACCGCAACCCGGAAGACGGTTGGGTGTCTCCAGCTGCAGGTCGCCCCCCTCCATTCCATCTACTTCCTCATTCGCTTCCTCAACATTGGTTGGCACAGTATTTAAAGCTGCGCATTTTGATTGGTTGTCTGCAGGGGCTGGCGGCGCGCAGGCAGGCGGCGGCCAACACTCCTTCACGCTCGGATTCGTCGACGGCCATATCGATGTGCACCTGTTTGGAGAGCAGTGGACGACGCCGGCGCAGCACGAGCGGATGGCCGTCTCCACCGCACTGGGTGTGGTATAGTGCTGCGGCATTCTCCTTGCTTCACACTCGTGCGTACCATTAATATCGGCAGCTATACAGCTTTGATATTTGATTTTAATCCAATCAGCCCAATATCGCTCTGCTGTTTTCGTCACGTTCCGCGTATATATCAGAAAGGGACGCATTCCAACGACCCCTTATCGCGTGTGCGGTTGACAACGATCGACTGAGGTATCGCACATGTCAAAAAACGAGTTTGAGACTGTTAATAAGCCCGCACGACACGAAAGAACTGCATATGAGCAACAAATTGTCAATTGGAAAAAAAGGTTCTGGCAGGAAATGGATTACAAGGGATGAAACTGTGATATTACTATGCTTAGCCATTGAAATGTTTGGATTTGCTGCAAGATATGGTGCTCGTCCTGTGCGCATGCTTGCTTTACTTTGTTGCAGTGAGGGATGATGCGGTGTGTAGCAAAGTCTTCGAGCATAACGAAGCCGCGACGCGCATGAATTTGTGAGGGGTACAGTCCATGTGGCACGATCACAACGGTAGAAGGTTGGATCGTAGGTGCTCGTATGGTCATTTCAGCTGTGCAAATTTTCTAAGTTTCATTAATGAGATCGTAATGATGAGCCAGATGGTCAGTTTGTTCATTTTAATACAATTTTCAATCCGTGTGCCTAGTTTCATTTGCTCATTGTTGACTAGTTCATATGACAATGGAGTGCATTTACCATTACGTTCTGTGAGATTGGGAAGATATAAATGATTGCATGAGAGATAGCGAGAGAATCCATGCAACAACTGTGCTCTCTGGTCCCCGGAGCAACCTTCCAACAGCCATGTGACTGTGTTGCTTACCAAACCTCAGTGAAGCAGGCATGACTCGCAGACTCCTCGTTGAAGCCATTTTCGTCGCGCGCGAAAGCGCGCGCGTGTGTGTGTGTTTGCATGGCTGTGTCTGCGTGAGAGAGGAGACTTTTCAAGACGATGTCTCACTGCATGTCTGGCGCTAGCTAATAGAAAGCGCTGCATCGACTAGTTGCATCGTTTATATTTGGCACGCGAGCCGATCATCAATCGGGCCCTGTTTCCGAGTCGTAAACTGATCCTAAACCAAAACACCGCCACCCTCAATTCACCCGCCCCTCCCGCCCCTGCTCCGGCTGCTCCGTTTCAATGGCATGAATCGAGTTCGCGAGAGCCGCGATGCGTCGCTCCAACATCTCGACGTCAGGGAAGTCAGAAAATGCGGCGGGGTTGCCAGCAGCAAACTGTGGCGGGGGCTGCGCGTTGCCCTTGAGCGTGCTACCGACGTATTTCCCGTAACAGCCCGCCGTCATGTGCTCCGTGTAGCCGTGGTGCCCCGCCTGAAAGTCGATATTCGCCATCTGCAGCCGCTGGACGCTGCGAGCGCTGTGCCCAATCTCCGTGGGGCGACGGCCCGCTGACGGCGACGCGCTTCGCGTCACTCCTTTCTGCGGACTGCCTCGTTCGGTGGGGTGCCTTCGTAGCCACAAGAACACAATAATCATGTTACTGCACGTCACCTGAAACGGCGAGTCGTTGCTCCGCAGGCTAGCACGCTGGATTAACGACATTTGCTGACGTATATGTCGGCGCGAATCGCCGTATCATAAAAGCCAACCAGTCATTGTGGCAGGTGAGAGGCCCCAACGTCACGATACTCGAGCTTTTGCGTGGCCCCACATATAAGACCACCGCGATCAAACGATATAACGCCGGAAATAAGACATCGACGGAAATACTCATCGGCACGCGGTTTATCATTCGTGAAACGGTGGCTTTGGTTGTGGCCATACCAATCATAGCAGCTGGTCGAGTGAACCCATCGTGTTCACGGTGAATCACTGCGTAAGGAGAAGTCGACACTAATAGGGGTGCTGGTACTTTGGCGATGTGGTTAGCTGGCGACCGAAACAGTGTGCAGCAGAGCGACTTCGCCAGGTGCAAGCGAAAGTGCCACAAAACAAGATTACATTAACACCGAAGAAAAGAGGGTGCCACTTAAATTGAGAATTTCACAGAGTGTCCTATTGTGATGGATCGGCTCTATGTGGTGCGTTGCCGACTCATAAAACTTCTTTTGTGGGAATAGGATGGAGCATATATCAAGGACAGGGACGTATGACAAGAACCATACCTTGTAGTGCATTGATAGATGAGATGGAACTAAATAATAACGAGCAAGAAGGGACGGTTCGCGTCCACAACTGAAAAGATTTACATTTAACGTGAGATTGCCACGAATCAGTGCCTATGCGCCAGAAGACGAGAATATAGCGCGAGACAGGAACGCACGGGCGATCGTTACGCGGCGATAACAAACAGTGACACTGGCAGTTTGTTAGAGAGGCGGGCGGGGGAAGCTCACCGAGGGATGGTGGGTTGGCGGGGCGAGTTTTGGGCCGACTGCGTAGGGATGTTCAGTCCCATCGCGTGCGTGAGGTGCGTTGCCGACAGACGCTTCTGTGGGCGCGGCTGTACCTGCGCCCGTCGGGCCACCCAATGCGCCGGCCCCATGATTTGAGTCTCGAGGTGCTGACCCCGCGTCATCATTGGTCCCTGCGCGACGGAAAGGATAAAACATCCACGTCAACGGAATGTCCCAGACACACCTGCCAATATCACCACGCGGTGGCCGGTAGCCGCATGCGACGCACGAGCCGAAAACAGCCGACAAACGACGAAAGGTGCAAAAACACGCACGGCTTCTCAATGGTTCTTGGATGGCGACTCAAAGGCGCTCATATCATATACAACGTGCTTCATCCGCTGATCCTAATTATGGGGGCAGTCAGCAATTCCACGAACAGCGCCCAACACTTCCCCTGCGCCAGTTCACGTTGACAGGCTGCACAAATCGTGTGGTCTGACGACAGGGTGACATCGAAACAATGGAGCAAGGCACGCGTCCTGACATTTGACCGTGGCTCGGTGTCCCATCGCGCGGAAAGCATTCTAACACCCGTGAATGCTTATTCAACGCATAAAGATGCTCGTGCTGGACGGGCGGTATACAATAAAAACGAAGTGGCTCGCACCTCTTCCTAGAAAAGAATCAGTAGATAATATACTCACTAAAACTAGTGTTTTGCTTTATTCGCACAGAAAGAAATTGCTTGATTGTTGAAAATCACCGCTGTATTTGGAAATATACTTTTGAATGATTGCAGCAACGCAAAACTGCCTACCCACGCCATCGGTTGACCCAAGCCCGACATCAAACGACAAAAGCCGCAGCAACGTATATGAGCAGATGCGAGCGAGATCGTTGTACTGAGATGCATGTGACGGGGTGGGAGGGGGCTCTTGTCGTCGCACCTGTAACGAGTCGAAAGGGATGACCGTGGTGGAGCGGATGTGGGTGTTATATCCCATGTGCCCCGAGGCGCCCCACGCGCTGCCGGTATTCACTGGCGAGTACTCCGCGTGCTTTCCGGCCAGCATGCGAGCCCTCATCATCGCGTCGCGCACGTCCGCGCTGCGCTTCGGACGAGGCTGAAACGTCCCCTCGAAGGAGGGCGCGGACCCACCTGCAACGACAAAAGAGCGCCGTATGATAACAAGTTCACCATTAATAAGGAGTAGAGTTGAAATAATATCAAGTACATTTTTAGTGATATTAGTACCAAAAAAATATTAACGACCGCGCGTATCGGTAGTGGTACTAGTCGCGAATTTCAATACGTGCGAGCCCGCGAGGTCGACTGCGATCGGTCACACAGGGTTGCTGGTGACCTTACCATGCGTGCGAGAGCGCGCCAGGTCGTTGGTGCGGCGCCCGGGGGAAGAGGGACGCGAGGAGCCTGGACGAGCGGGAGCAGTGTTGGGGCGCTCGACCGAGGTACTGAGACTCATCTTTCGTCCTCGCATTCCTCCAGGACCCGAGCCCGGCACGACGACGGGCGCGGGCCACTCCTCTTGGGGCGTGAAGCGTTCCTCTTGCGCGTTCTCCATGCTGAAAAACAACAGCGGCAGCCAATCTCACTGGCCTCTCAAAAAAGCACATACGAGGATTATTCGGATAAATCGTCGCATTATCTGCGATCAAATTCAAATTTAAGAAATTAAAACAGATAACACCGCCAGCAGTACCACAGTACGAAAATTTAAAGAATAAATACAAGAATCCCCGTGAATAAACGATCGCAGGGTGTAACCACCTCGCCCGCAGGTCGCTTTCCATCAGAGTGTGGCGGTTCATAATATCTGTCGGCAGCTCGTTGTCCAGCTTCCACTGCAGCAGCTCCTCGCTGTCCCGGGTGACGGAAACATCTACCGCGCTCCGCACGCAGAAGTTGAGCCCCCAGGACGCCTCTTGAATGGACCGATTCAGCGCGTCTGTAACATTTTCGCGGCTCCCCGGACTCTCGCCCCCCGCCGCCGCATCCGATCCACGTTGACCTGAACCGTCAATAAGCGAAGTGTGAAACCGATATCGCGTCCACGATAGCTTAGCGACGACGCAAAAATGAGCCAAACGTTAACGAGAACCAAGGCCTAACAATGCAATAAAATGCCAACAGTGAATAAAAGAAGGTAACCAAGGTCACAACGAGCTCACTGCAGATACATCGACCCTGCCCTTATCTAACGGGACGATGGCGACTTAAGTCGACAAGCCCATTATAGCCCAAAATACAATATAATTCGGCAACCAAAGACTTTACAGTACTTTAAGCACGTACGAAACCATCAGTGTCACTACTGTGACATATTTGTGACGACCTACAAACGTGACCATAGAATTGACTCGTTACAAGCTTACGCCAACCCAAAGAGTCAGAAAAGCACCTGAGAACGTGACGGGGTTGGCTGTGGCGGGTCGACGCGTGTAGGATGCCTTTTTCGCCCTTGGCCTGGCGGATCTGGGCGGCGTAGCGCGCACTGCCTGGCTGTTGGCTTCCGCCGAGGAGGAGGTCGTCGAAGAGGGTGTCGAAAGCGCGGAGCCGCCCATATAAGCCTTCTGCTGCGCCCGTCGACTGGCCTCAAGATTCTCCGCCCAGCGCGACAGATGCATCGTCTCTCGCATTGCGTTCTCGGCGTTTCGACGTGCGGTCCCGGCGCTGTCCAGCCGAGTGATAGGTCGAGCTGCCTTACCGCCGGTATCGCCACTGCTACCACTGCCGTTGATGGTCGACGAAGATGTCGAGGGTGACGCGCTCTGGATCGCTCGCGACCGACTTCGCTGCGTCAAAACTGGCGTTTCCCGATTCGCCGCTTGTGCGAGGTTCCAGTTGGCCTGTAAAACCTCCGCCTGCTTGTCACGCCAGCGTCTACGCATATCAGCGGCACGCATGAGATTGGAGATGCCGCGACTCGACAGGTGGTGCACCGCCTCGGGTCGTAGCCACAGAACTGTCACGGACCCCGAGGCGATGGCGGTACAGCTGTGGAGCCCCTCCGGCAGACAGTCCTCTCCGAAAAAGTCCCTTGGTCCCAGCTCCGCGACCTGCACTAGCTTGGCCTTCACGTAAGCCATAGATAGCGTCCCGTCGGCGCTCAACGCTGACGTAGCGGCGGCCGCTTTCGACGCTAAGTCGGCGTCGCCTTTCACTGACGCCTCCTTGATAATTCTTCCCGCGCCACTACTTCGGGGCCGTCGAATCGAGGCGCCGTCCGTTTTGCTGTCCCTTTCCGCCGTCGACCCATCCTTTGCGTCCTTAGCGGCGGGAGGGAGCCCGAAAACAGTTCCCGCTGGGAGGGTCGTCTCGCCCTTCTTCACGAGAACCTCCGGGACCGTTCGCGGCTTGAACACCTTAACTCTTCCCTCCTGAATGATAAAAATTCCCGACGCCTGCGCGCCCTGCATAAAAAAACAATAGCCGCTGCTCTGCTCGCACGCCTGGAGCTCGAAATTGACTGCCTGGAGGCTGCGCTGAGTTACACCATCCATCAACGGGCACTGCCTGAGGAATAATAACGCATGACGCATCTCTTCCTCGCGCACCTGTTACCAATTTGCGGTCGACACGCACAGTCACAGAAATAAAACACAGTCATCATGAGTCCCAACCAACAACTGTTAGGCGTGTCGAAAATAGATGGGGCGAGACAGAGGGAGGCACGTAATCGCTTCAACCTTCATGATCGTGTCTTGGTATACTTCACGATTGACGGTGATTAGAAACACTGGCTCGATGGCGCGGACGCTGCATCGATGCTTCCCTTCGCCCTGCAGCATCGCGATCTCGCCAAACGTTTCTCCCGCTGGCAGCGTCGAGACCACCTCCCCGTACCTGCGATCCACCACGCTGGGGTCCTCCGTGTCGGGCTGCACCTCCTCGATCAGCGTGCTGTCCTGGAAGATCAGGGCCGCCATGTTGTGCGCCTTAAGCACGCTCTCCGCAGTCACCTCCCCCGCCTGCTCCATATGCGCCTTCGACTTGTTCGCCAACCCTCTCAGCTTGTTCACCCGCACGTTGCCCATAATTTTGTGACGCCGGTTACGAATAGCGGCGGACACGGCGTTAGCCTTCTCACTGATGCTTTGTCGTTGCTCCCCGCCACCGCCCGCCGTCGGCGTTTTCGGCGTCTTCGGTGTCGCCGACGCCTCCTCCTCCCGATCCACCTCTCCCGCCATTCCCTTAAGTCCCAACTCCTCCTCCAGATTGTGTTTCTCGTGCATGTTGCACCTCCCCTACACACGCACGCAGGCACGCACGCACGCACGCACACACACACACACACACACACACACACACACACACACACACACACACACACACACACACACACACACACACACACAGTATACCCAAGAAACGTCACTTTCAGTGATAAACACTAATGACGTCCTTCCTTATGCATTACGCATTTGATAGGCACAAAGGGCAGAATGCATTTAGAGTGGAGTTAGTATGGCATATCGTTGGGTTACCTTGAGAATTATGTACATGTCGTCGCCGGAGCGGCCCTGTCGCACAATCAGGCTACCGGTGGGGAAATCATCCACACTCACGCTCCGCACAATCTTCTCCAACACCTGTAACACACGTACATAAAAATGCACATTCTCACTCACGTCTACTTGCACACACACACACACACACACACACACACACACACACACACACACACACACACACACACACACACACACACACACACACGCACACACACACACACACACACACACACACACACACACACACACACACACACACACACACACACACACACACACACACACACACACACACACACACTTTAAGAGCATAAATTCGGCTGTCATACGAATCTACGGCTTTCATAAAATAATAGCAACGCTGTTCCACGCGCACAACCACCGAGAGAGTGCGCACTTTAGGGTCGATGCCCTGAAAGACCTCCAGTGGGTTGAGCAGCCGCGCCAGCTTCGCGATCTCCGTGGCAGGGCGCTTTTCGGGGGCCAGAGTGAGCATCCCTTTCAGGTGGGACGGCCTAAAGCCAGCAAACTCTGCGTCCACCAGAAGGTATTCACATTCAACTGTTGTCATACCGTGGAAAGAGTGCCCCCCCCGCCCCCCCTCGTCATCTTCCCAACAGGAGAGCGCTCAAACAAGAAATTAGGGTTTCAAGGATTGGAATTTGTGGATTCACAGGTGAATGGCAGAATGGGTTTTCGTATTTATTTGGAACACAGCCATCGAAACAAGTGGGCTGCGGCGCACTTGGGTGCTGATCCATCACAAGGTTAAACAAATGTCGATCGATGACCAACATCTCCGTTGCTTGCACCGCCATTACACTGCACACGCGCTCCTTGGTCACCTGCGACATGACACTCAACGCGAGAGGTGAGACGGCAGTCGCATAGCAGCGGGTGAATTGCTCTGGCACATTAATGGACTGGTGAGGATTGGAATATGTGGTAGCCAGCAGATAAGTTACCTGTGAGACAAGGCTATCTGTGGGGTGGTGATCAAGACGAACATTTCAAACGGAATGATTATATTGCACAATCAGCCGAGGGCAGCTCGAAAGACTGACTTCGAGCTGGACGGTTGCATATTATTGAGAGAGGGGATGGAATGTCGGTGGGGGTTAGAATAGGTAAAATAGGTGGAAAATTGGACTTAGGGAATGTTAGACCGAACTTTGTTGCGTACTAATCTCAACAGTCTCAATGTCTCACAACGTTGCTTTTATAGTACCTTAATATTTGCAATATGAAACATCACTGTCATTCTCATTTGTGGTACAAGCACAATAAATTTTCTTAGCATATTTGTAGATTGCTGGTGACGCCAAGCTCGCTTGGCTCCGTTGTGAGAGAAAACCTGTGGGTGAAAGAGGAATGGTTGAGGGGTGAGTGACCGTTAGCGAGCGCACCTCGAGCATGTTTGCAAGGCCGACGTAGTCACCCCTTCGCATTACGCCCATTACGCGGCCGTTGGAGGCGTCAATGGTTTGAAGCTGCACCGTGTCGCTGTCGTAGAGGTCCGACTGCTCGTCGACGACGCTCAGAATCTGGTAGTCGCCCAGCAACTGCACCTTCGCGTGGTGCTCGGGCGTCGCTGGCAGACACGTCCGACGCCGCCTGTTCTCGAATGCAATCAGAGGGCACCGGCACAAGATCGTCAGAACGCACGAAATGTGTCGACACGTATGCACGAGAGTCGAAAGCGAGCACGGGGCTGCGACGGGAGCATGGGGCTATTTATGGGGATGAGGATAGCAACACGACATAGCGCTGACAGGAGCGAGACGCACGTGGGACTTGGTGAGCGGCTGCGGCCGTGCATGAGGGAGGCAACCAGCCCCTGCATAGGAGTCCCGACTGGTGTGCCCAGCCTGCAACACAAAAAAGGGCAATCAACTGCTCAGTGACCTCGCAAAAGGTATGAGGTGTGGGCAGGGATAGTAAATGGTGGAGGCCGTGCGTGGGTAGTGATTGTCGCCGAGGGCAACATTATGCTGGCGCTCACCGAGAGCCCCCGAGTGGGCTGGGGCTGGGTGCCCCGCCGCCGCTGCCACCTGTCGGAGACTTCAGCTGCTCCGTGATGACCGACAGCTTGCCCTTCATGAAGCCCAGACCCTTTCTTGGGCCTGGACTGAGGGGGCTCGGTGACTGCGGCGTGGGAGTCTGTGGCAGTGACGACTGCGGGGCACATGTTGTAAGTGGCGAGGGGAGGCATTCAGGTGGGGGCGTCAATACGCGCTAAGCAGTTTCCACAAGTGCATGCACAACTGGAATAGTGGGATGGAGTTAAGGCTGAGACTGCGAGAGGAGGGAGGCTCAAACCGTGTAGTTGATGGAGGGAGAGCGAGGAGCAGCGCGTGAGATGGACGGGCTGTGCGGTACCCTCGCTTGACCTGGCGCCAAGCTTGCGGAACGGTCCTGCAGAGTGAGGCGGAGGGAAAATCACAGGTCTGAGTGAAGGGCTTAGAGTCAAGTAGGTCAATAACGCCGAGTCGCGATCGCGCCGGACGATGGATAGGTGGAAAGGGGAAGAGGAGAAGGTTACCAGACTGCCTTGACTGCTAAGGGAGCGCTCGACGGAGAGACGGTTAGAGTCAAAGAAGATACTGTTTCTGGTGTCAGAGCGACTGAAGTGGGGGGAGGCGTCGCTGCCCGGGCTGGCGGGTCGCTGGCTGCGGGTTCCTTTTGGTGACCCCCCCGAGGCGCCTCCGCCATCGCTGACCTCTTCCTCGAATCGCTGAAACACAGCCGCGGCGCCACCCAACAAGCAGAACAGCGCGTTGCCCTGCCGCCCCGCGTCCTCCCCCTGCCGAAACAGCCATTCCCCCGCCTTCACCCGCCTCGTATGCAGGTGGCGGCACAGCTCCAGGACCATCGGCATCTGAAACTGACTGAAGAAGGGCTGTTTCTTCACACACCATTTGGCGAGCTCAGTGACGTCCAGGGGGGTGCGGTCAAAGTACCTGAGTGAGCCCACAGTCGGGGCAGCCTTCAGCTCATCTCCAGCAAGTCAAAACATATCGAAAGCATGAATACGGAAGGGAAGGGTGTTTGGATATGGGTCTGCGATCGGTTCGTACTTGCGTGTGTGTGTGTGTGTGTGTGTGTGTGTGTGTGTGTGTGTGTGTGTGTGTGTGTGTGTGTGTTTGTACGTGTAAATATACATGCGTGTGCATGTGTATTTGGGGAAGAAGGCTGTTGTGTGTGTGTGTGTGTGTGTGTGTGTGTGTGTGTGTGTGTGTGCGTGTGTGTGTATGTGTGTGTGTGTGTTACTGTGTGTGTGTGTGTGTGTGTGTGTGTGTGTGTGTTACTGTGTGTCTGTGTCTTCCTGTACGTGTGGGTGTAAATTTGTAAGTTGGTATGTGTGTGTGTATGTATCTGTGTATATGTATGTGGATTTGTATGCATGCATGTGTGTGTGTGTGTGTGTGCGTGTGTGTGTGCGTGTGTGTTTGTGGGGAGGGGGGGTCACAGATGTGTGTGTGTGTGTGTTTATGTGTGTGTGTGTGTGTGTGTGTGTGTGTGTGTGTGTTTGTGCGTGCGGGAGGACGGGAGGGTCATGGCGACTAACCTTTTGTTGAAGAGTTCCGACGCGCGCGAGTCTGATATGACTCCTGCAGAGCCCGACAGCTGCGAGATCATGCCGCAAAACTCTTGAAAGTCGATGGACCCGCTGTTATCTTCATCAGCCTGTTGCACAACACAACATCCCCAACCCTCACACTCTCCCTCAGCACACATTTCCCCAGCCACCGCCGTCAAACCCCAAAACAGCTACCAGCCAGCGGGCAAACCATGACCCACCTTTTTGAACAGCTTGCGCACCTCCTCCCGCGAAACGCTCCCCATTCCCAACATCCTGACAGACAGAAGCACTCACGCTCAGTTTGAGATGTGTACAGCAAGAAGGCACACGAATGATGAGCAGGCATGATTTCAGGCTGACAGTCGATCACTCACTTGAGCACGGACAACATCTCCTGCATGTCAATGCTTCCGCTGCCGTCCTCATCGAATGTGTGAAACACCATACTCAGCGATGCAATGTCTTCCTTCCCCAACTTGTACTCCTCCATCAGCTCCTTGGTACGAGGGCTCACTCGCGAGCCCGCGCTGTCATGGCTCTTCTCCACCTCCTCTTCCCCCTCCTCCTCGTCCAATCTATGCGGCGCCCTCACCTCCACTCGCAACGAAGGCATGCGACTCGTTGGTGCCACCGCCGCCTGCACCCCCTCGCGCACTCCCCCCTCCTCGCCCACTCCTGCCCCCCCCCTCTTCTCTTCTCGAGCTTCTCCCTCCGCTTCTGGGGTATCCACTCCACCAACCGTGTCCCCCATACTTCCCTCTTCTTCTCCCCTTTCCTCTGCCATCTCAAAGGCGACACTGCGCGCCTCGCCCATACCTGTCTCCGCCAATGTCTCATCTTCACGTGAGCCTTCACCCCCACCGCCCTCCGCTTCCCTTTCCACCACACCCGTTACCGTTTCTCCCACCATCGCACTCCCTTCCTCCTCATGCATATTATCCCCCTCACCCTCCCCCTCCTCGCCCTCCAAGTCACCACCAGACCCTCCCTCCCCCTCACCCCTCCCCTCCTCACCCCCCACTTCACCGCCCTCCACCTCACCTTCCACCGCTCCGTCCACCTCTCCGCCGCCCTCTTCCTCAGCCTCTTGCAGCTCTACCTCTGTACCATCCTTTACATAAACCTCTGAGTGGGTTCCTTCTCCCTGGTCTTCCGAACTGGCGCCGTCAGCCCCCTTCCCTACCCCCAAGCTGCCACCCCTCTCCGACTCCGCCTCTCTCTCCATTCTCACCGTAGTTACTCGTCACAGGCGACCCTCTCCGACGCTTCACCCCCTTCCCCACCTTGGAAGGCCGAGCAGACGGGAGACCTGTCACATTCCCTTGAAAGGGCGATCGTGAAGCGGCGACCTGGTGAGAGGGCTGCTCGGTTTCGCGGTGGACTGGTTTATTATTTATTAGCCGACCGTCGAAAGTCGAAAATACCGCCACCTTACGTCGCAAGGTACAAATATTAGGAAGTGCGACGGAAGGAGAGATCGGTAGTGCACGACCTCAGAATGCGTGTCGGCAAGGCGGCCGCCGTCGAAATCGGAGGGGCGCCTGTCGTCGCTTCAGCCAGCAGAGTGCTGGGACGGCTGTCAGCGTTGCAGCTGTCGTGGCCATCGGCGAGCCAAGCACGGGCTGACGGGGGCTACGGCATGTGGCATGCCAGCAAGCTCGGTCTCCGTAGGGGTACGCGTATGCGGTACAGCTGGGCTGTACCTTTTTTTTTTTGCGCCTCCGGGATATGGGACTGGCAGGTAGCCCGCACCGGCGCCCTCTACATGCGGCGTTTTGCAAGTAGAACTGAGCAGACGTTCGAAACAAACCTCAAACTCATCATCGATCCCGGGTAGGCGACGCTCGTGTGAGTAATGTACCATATGTTCACTAGATAATGGTATACTTAAGTTCATTTAACTACAAAGCAACAATGAAACCGCCAGCAAAAGAAGGGGGAATAAACGGCCTCCTATAAGCCCGCGGACGAGCAAGAAAGCATGCAAGAGCATCAGCATAACCCTCCTCTAAAGCATCAAGAGGATGAAAACCAAGGGTGCAACGAAGAACCAGCGAATTGATATTGAAATTAAGTTACAACTTTGAGTATCAACCGTTGTTATCTTACGCCCTCCCTCGATACCTTACGCATATGCATTGCAATGTAATTGTTGCGCACAAGGTTGTTAGAAATGCCATGAGGGGGGTTAGAACCCACGCCTTCCGGAACGGAGTTGTACGCCTTATCCAAGTACCGCCCCAAAAGTCGGTACCCGATTGGAACATATTGTGTATATGAATTCCGCGCATCGTGCATACACTGCGACCACCTATATGTGGAGGGCCAAGACTCCCCCGGAGTCCAGCGTACGGATGTGTCCATTAGCAGCCCTACGGAGGGATATTAACACTCCCCTTTAATGGACATCATCCCATGAACTCCGGCCGGTAACCTCGCAGTAAACGCGGAGGGCCATAACATGTTATAAATGCCATGAGGGGGGTTAGAACCCACGCCTCCCGGAACGGAGTTGTACGCCTTATCCAAGTACCTCCCCAAAAGTCGGTACCCGATTGGAACATATTGTGTATATGAATTCCGCGCATCGTGCATACACTGCGACCACCTATGTGTGGAGGGCCAAGACTCCCCCGGAGTCCAGCGTATAGATGTGTCCATTAGCAGCCCTACGGAGGGATATTAACAAAGGTAAGGCAGTCTCCTTAATCAACAATATTCCTACAAGAAAAT
Organism: Tetraselmis chui; assembly: GCA_026401115.1. Classification (NCBI taxonomy): domain Eukaryota; kingdom Viridiplantae; phylum Chlorophyta; class Chlorodendrophyceae; order Chlorodendrales; family Chlorodendraceae; genus Tetraselmis; species Tetraselmis chui. The sequence continues at coordinate 110,553 of JAPMLY010000327.1, forward strand.
AGTAGCGGAGACCACCAATCTCCTTGATCCATCTGCTCCACAATAAATCGCAGATACATAAAACTGCAAAGCAAGTACCATAACCGACAAAATAGTAACAACAACACTAATATATAAATAGAAAAATCATATCTAACCCCTCGTAGTCCACTAGTCTATTATAAAAACACGATATTACCGCTTGTCTTGCACGATGCGCGGCATGCCATCTACCGCTACGGGGGGGCGACCGACCTATGTCGACAAGCATTAGAGGTATTGAAACGGCATGTCTCACGTTGCTCCCGTGAGACTCTGATATCCCCGGAGAAATAGAGGGAAAGACCTACAAAAACCCCCCCTTCATCCATCGGCGGTTCCGCCGCCACGCCTTGATCTCTCATACTCATGCCCGTGTTGCTCCTCCACTCGCGGCGATCCACAGATTGATAAAGGTCCCTCAGACGACCAAGACGATAGTCAGGTGACTGGCGCTCATGCCTCCGCGCCAACGTCCCCCCGTTCCTCCAAGCTCATGTTCCGTGGCCTCAGCTATCATTTTCCAACACCCTCAAAGATCAAGTCTCCGTGGGTGGTAGGTACGGACATTTTTCAAAAACCCTCCGAACATGGTTTCACATGCGGCGGCAGATCATGGGGATCTCCGCTGCAAGACCACGCCACTCCTCCTCCCGCAGCTGTCCTATGATGCTGTTGGGGTCGCGCTCCACCCCCATGGGTCGGCTCGACTTCAGCGGCGCCGTCGACTTCTAGCAAGCGAGTTGCCCCGGCGTTGCTTCCCGGCTGCCGCAGCCAGCTTCGACGCCCCCCCCCCCCCCCCCCCCCCGCCCTCCGTCACCAATCCACCCGTACCCCTCTTGCTAAAATATATTCCACGATTATTGCTCTTGCCTCCTTATCGAGAGAGGATCTAAGGGTATCGTATCGAAAAAAGACATATCGGAGAGGCCAAGCAAGAGTTCTTGACGCTTATCTATATATCGTATTCTGAAATGCCCTCCGTGCCGGTGCTTCTCTCACTCTTGTGTTAGCCATCACCCAACGCCTCGGCTCTCCCACATGTCGAGTCTCCCCCCACATTCACAAGCAACTTCGAGAAGAGGTCATGGGCTCTTGGCCCGGAAGGGGGTGCGCTCACAACCCCGCCGGCATTAACCCCACCTCCACGTGGTGGGCGCTGGTAACCCTATAGCCGTGCCATGCATGGCACGCCTGGGTGTTAGGCGGGGTTAAATTTGGCAAATGTGATCCGCGTGATCTACAGTTGTTGGGGAGCCTCGGTACGGAGGGCTTTTAAAATATTATGTGTACACGAGCGTCAAGATCTCCCGCTCGGCTAGTCCGATATTCCTTTTCAAGGCTAAATACTCCTCGCATATTCTCTCATGGCTATAGGGAAGACTCAAGTCCCACATGGTTTGTCGGCTGTCATCGAACGCCATGGTCTTGTTGTGCTTCCATGTTGTCCGCCGCCATGTCCAACGCCCGCCACTAACTCAAATCCATCCGTACCCTCATCGCCGCAAAGCGACTCCTCGCAATTTTCATGTCTATACGAGCGGGACATGTATGTGATGAAGCGTTTTTCGGTGACGAGGGAGCGGACGGCTCTGAGTTGGTGGCGGGCGTTGGAGGTGGCTGCGGACAACCGGGAAGCATAGCAAGACCAAGGCGCTCGCTGTCAGCCGATCAGCCATGTGTGTTGTAAATAATACCTTCTAGTTATTAGTTGCAGATAGCTACTATAAGCTATTCTAGATATGATTATTACCTGTCTATATCGGGCATACCGATAACTTGTTTGATTCGGTACACATGTGTCGCTAGGCTTAAGCTCTCTCACTTCTGTTGTCCCGACACCACGCGTCGGGCTGGTTGTCTTTGTGACTGTCCTATTTGCATCACTGTGACAGTAACTACGTTTGCATTAGTTACCTTCCATACTAATCGTTTTTGCACGAGTCAACAATGTGGGACTGGGAGTGAGGCGAGAAGCTCCGCCGGGCGGTGGAGGGTCGCAGCCGGAGGAGCGACACTATATCCCTAGGCACACTGCCTAAGGCTGCCTATCGATAATTGGGTACCGACTAGGGGAGGGGTTGGTCGAGCACATGGATCGAGTCGCCGCTCCGCAAAATATGTTGGGTACGGGAAAAACCGGAACGGAGGGTTTTCGAATAAAATATTTCCGTACCTAACGTCTTTTGTGGAGCGGCGACTCGATCCATGTGCTCGACCAACCCCTCCCCTAGTCGGTATCTTATTCTCGATAGGCTGCCTTAGGCCGTGTGCCTAGGGATATTCTAACTTCACATTGCTTGTACATGCTGACCCCTAGCGGCGAAAATTACCGGGGGGGGGTACGGACGGACATAACGCGATCAGACAAGTGCTCGATAACATACGGCGAGGGACCGGGGACAAGAGGAAAGACAACTCTAGCAAGGAGGCAGAAGCGCTAGACGGACACCGTGTGAGCCTTTAACCTTCTCTTCTTCCCATCCCCCGAATGAGGAGGGGATACTAGGCTAGGTGGCGAGCTGCGACGGGAGGAGCAACGATTAATTGGACGAGGGTATGTGTGGATCGAGAAAGGACCGTCGACGACTTGAGCGAGGGGTTTTTTGGTCTGCCTTTCCCCCCCAACTCCGGCACGACCGGAGTCGCACAGGAGCAAAGGTCAGCCAATCATGACTCGACGAGCACAGGCTAACGAGCTTGATGGATCTACGCCCCCGCCGCGGATAGAACATGCCGCGTATCGTGGAGAATAGCGACATTTTATATTGAAATTGAAGTTGTTTGTTCATAGCGAACCGGTAAACTGGACCGGCAGGCATCTATCGGGTCCCTATACCCAGCCATACATGACTTACGAGCAAGTTTAACCCGGGTCCTCTTCGACGAGGTACACCTATCGACACACCTAGCTTCACTGTGTGCCGACGTTCCTCGGGAGTAAAAGAATTGTAAGCAATCGCAGCAATTGCCACAGCCCCCCCGCCTAAGCGGTAAGAGCGTACTAATTTTGTAATCAAGAAAAATATAAATTAACCCACTTGTCAAGAATTGCAAAACTAAACTGCTGCTCGACCTTCACGATGCACGGCCCGCTCCCACCGAACCGGGGTGCCGACCGGCCTAGGCCGGTCGGCGGTCGGGAAGGGCGACGGGCCCGCCTAATCTAGCTCCCGCGTGAATTTGGTCTTGCCGTAGATATTAGGGGAAAGGCTAGTAAAAGAACCCCTCCTCACGTGGGCGCTCGTCGATCCAGCCGCCGCACCCCGTAAACCCCGGCCCAAGGTCGTTGCCGCTCCTTCCGGCGCGACTTTCCTCCTTGTAGAGGTCCCCCGTCCCCTCGAGGGCATGTGGGGGGCACCGAGACACATAGACAGAGGGAAATCTGGCGCTCCCGCCTCCGCGCCTGGATTTCCCCCGCTCATTTCCACGATTTTTCCTCCGTATGGTACCCGGGTACCTGTCTCGGAGTCCGACATGCGCCCGTACCCTCCCCCCTCCGATCGTGAGTCCACCGAGCAGCCTCTTTTGAGCGTGGGCCTCCGCGCTCGCCCGGGCCCACACTCTCTGTATATAGGTCTGTCGGGGTAGTGGGTGTTGAAGATTGGGCGGCATGTCAGCGTAGCCGGGTTCTTCGGGCCTCGGGTGCACGGAAATTAGACAAAACCCTCCGTACATGGTTTTCCGGCGGCGTTGACCCTGAGGGTGGTCGTCGCCATGTCGTGTCGCTTGTCCCGTTGCGACCAACCTCGTTGCCGCCCAATCGTACGCCTCCCCCCGGGAGATGTAGCTTGTCGACGTAGCAGTCTTCTTGTGAGCGTCATGCCATGGTGTTGCTCCCTAACTGGTTCGACGCCGGGTACGGACATTATTTTTGTATCCGAAAAAGCCCCCCGTACAGGGCTTTCCGGCGGCGGGTGATCCTGAGGATCGCCGCCGCCTCACATAGCCGCTCCTCCGCATGCGACCGGCCACCGGCCTATGCCATGTCGTGCCTAACGCCCGGGAAGGTTTGACTAGCACAAGGCTGGTCGACGGCTAGCGAGCGCCCTTTCATGTCTCTGCTTCCCGGCTAGCCACCACCAGCTCCAATGCCCGCGTCCCACCGCCGATCCGGCCGTACCCTCCTCGCCATCAAACGCTCCTGAGGTACAAGTCCCACCTCCTAGGATTGTATCCATTAGTATTAGACTGCGAAAAAACATATCGGACGGGCCGAGCGGGAGATCATGGCGCCGGTATTGCACATAAATTACTTTTTTCAAAAGCCCTATGTACATGGCTTTCCCGACAGCTCTTGATCCCGCGGATCGCGCTGTCGGCCCTCTTAGCCCCCTACCGTGCCAAGCTTCGCACGGCTGCGGGGTTTCTAGCGCCCAACACGGGGAGGTGAGGGGATGCCGACGGGCCTGCGAGCGCACTCCCCTCCGGGGCCGCCGCCGGTGCGCCGCCGGCGGGCGCCGACATTTTGTATTTCATACTCGTATGCCAAAAAGTACATATAGAAGAATAATCAAAATTGTTTACGGTATCTATGTTTTAGACGGTATCGCTACTGCCACTTGAGAGGTTGGGAGAAATGGTTCAGAGTCTAGCCCAAGTTTGTAAGTTTCTTAGATGGCAAAGCTTAGACGGCCCATGGACAGCAGCCCCAGATATTCATGTAAGCAATTTAAATTTCAATATGGGCCCTCACGTCGCCTAAAAGTCGTAATACGAGCCACTAAGTTGCCGACAACTGCGGATCACAAGGATGGTACGGCCGGTCCTCTTAGCCCCGTGCTTGGCACGGCTACAAAGCTTCCAACGTCCACCACGGGGAGGTGGGGGGTGCCGAGGACTTGCGAGCGCACCCCTCTCTTGGGCCACCGCCGCTACGCCGCCGCCCGGCGCCAAGAACCATCGAAAGACGTTGGACGATCTCCGGACGCACATCTCCCCAAAAGTGACGAAAGGGGCATTATTAACTTGAGCGGCGAGCAAACTCCTTCATGCGGTCGCGGGACTTACGCCGTAAACCGCGGGATGCAGAAACGCCACGGCCCGGTAAACGCCAGACAACAACCAATATCGCCGGCCGGACAACAAGCTCAACCGCAAAAGGGTCAACCGGCCCGCATCCTCGAGAATAAAAGGGTACTTGTCGTGAATAGACTTTACAAAACGCGTGTCAACCGTATCCAAAGCGCGGCGATCGGCGTCGAGCTTAGCTTGTTACTTGGGCTCCTACCGAAAATATACCTAGGAGGTAGCGAAGCACCAACAGCCGGGACGCTAGATGGAAATGAGTGCGTGCGCGCATTAGCGACCGTAACATCCACAGCCATGTGCTTATCATGCGGCGCCGCAAAATTCAACTAAACCTCATAACCGGTCCCGAGAGGCACGAGACCGTATGCGACAAAATCCAATTTCGCAAATCCCGCCTCATAGTCGTACCCGCCTCACTTATGAAATCTTCCAAAGCTTAAACTAACACGAACTATTCCAAAGCATAAACTAGTAGCGATGATTGCGGTGGATATGCATTACTTTACTCTGCTAGAAGTATATGCAGTGGATTATTGTTGGGAGTATAATAGATATGAGGACATGAAAAAATGAAGAGCCAAGAGGGAAAAGGGACAAGAGGGTCACGAAATCAAGGACATGGCAAACGGAAGAACTATTATGTGCACAATCCTAGGAAAGAAAACGCGGGAAAACACGAGAAACTGCCACGCAATGATAGAAAACTAACACGTGGAGGTGACACACGGAGCTTCAGGCGCCGCGCAAGGAAACGTTGAGACGTTTGCGGCCCATGGCACTGGTGGAGAAGGCCGTGGCACAAGAAGGCACCCAGTCGAGGATGACGCGGCCTCCATACCTTCCGTGGCGGTGGACAATCCGTCCAAGCCGTTGTCAACGTGAACGACATAGACGGCGTTTTGGCGCCAAAAGGCTAATAAATTGCCAGCATGCACCCTTTAGAGGTGGCTGCATCCTTGCCCAACTTTGCCAAAAACCGGGACTTGGCCACCGAGACCCCCAAATTTTGAGACCGCAGAATCAATTTTATGTATATTTGTCGAGGTGACTATGCGCCCCTCTGAGCACTTGTCGAACTTGCTCACTTTACCGCCTTTGCGCGGCGAAGAGCAGCCCTTGGAGACTAGGGGCTGAGAACACCGAACAAGTGAAACAATACGGCATGTAAAGCAAGTGTCGAGCCTCGAATGCCATGTTAATGCATGACACCCACATTTGCACTGGGCTTCGATGGTCATGGGCCGTTGTTGCTATTGGAGAGTTTCACTAACTAACATAAGGGGATTCGTGAGCACCTCGACGACAACGCCGAGTGCTATGCATGCCACGGAATGTTCTCCTCAAAGGCCGTCACCAACTAAGAAAGAGAGGTATGGACCAAAGCGTCTCCGCCACAATGGGCATGGTCGTTCGCAAATGCGGTGTCCCGTGCTTCGTCTAGCTTATCAACATCCACCGTCTAGAAAGCACCCCGAACAACTTGAACCAAAAGAGGACAAGAAGCACAAGGGTAGGTAAGTGAAGAGTAGACATGGTTTCGGACCACAGCAGTCCAACGGTACGGCAAACCGCGACACGGAACACGGAGTCGTAGTACTTTTGGAATTCGACGCGGAGCTCGCCCAAGTGGCCCATTGTAGGCGGGACCAAAGCCATAAACGCAAGTGCACATTGGCTGAGACCACATACAAAACGCCAAGCTTACACTCCGGCCAAGGACGGGTAGAGTATGTGGGAGCCAGATTGGCCATGCGAAGTAAATCTATGCGCTCGCGAATGTCGGCTTGCAACTACATATGGAGAAAAGGCAAGCAAGGAGTAGAGCACGAGCGGACAAAGATCATTGTATGACCGAGTAGCGCGCTCGCTGTCTAATCGGCTTCGGCGACGCAGCCTACTCGAGCTACCGACGGACGTTACGGAGTAGCAAATGCATGTAAACCCATTGATATTGATATTAAGGGTTCAATACCAATTTTCATACTTTTTCTAAACGCACATGCAAGAAGGTCCTTATATAGCGTTTGGCGTTTAGTTGGTAATTGATGGCGTAAATCAATTTCATTTGAAGGATACGGACTCTACGACAGCATGATCACCGCACACGGCATGCAAATGCGCCCTCGCCGAAGCGAGCGCGAACGACCCCATCGGTTCCACATTGTTGTCGACGTCCTCCCCGCCCGGAACAGTAGGCCGGTGGGACAGCGTTGTGACCACATCAGTCGCTAGCCGTGCGTACATGGACGGGTTCGTTAAAACATCGTTGTGAGTGTCCGAGTACGCGAGTGTCTTGCGTTGTAAAAAGTTGGATGGCAAACCTCACTACCAAGCTAGCCACCCCGACGTGGGCCGCATCCGCCAAGGCGGTCGCGTACCCCATCATCATGCCTCCGAAACGTATGGGAAGGGGCTGGAGACGGGTGTTGTGGGATATGCCAAACCGTGGGAATGCCAAATATATGGACCACTGCTACGTGTGCCTCTCGGTCGAAGAATGTCTCGACGGTGTTAGCGTTAATAGCCCTAGGCCTTGGTATAGGAGGCACTCATAGGCTAGGAGGCACCACCTTTGCTTTTGTTGTTGGCCATTGTTAGAAAGAAACTTTAAATTAGAAATTATACTTCTTTCTACGTGAAATACCGATAAATCGGTTGCTGTCTCAACGCGTACCCAATACTGACGTCTAGGTTTTATGAAAAAGATTTACGCCGGTGGGTCTCCTTGTCCATCCTTCTCCGTCGGCAGTAACAACATAATATACAACATACATGGATATACAAAGTCTATCGCTACGATGGAAATATGAAACAATATAATGTCGCTATCTCTACGATGCGCGGCCCACTCCCGCCGCTCGAGGACGCTGATCAACCTAGCTGGTTAGCATGTGCTTGTCGGGTCAAGCATACTTCACCTAAGCTCTTGTGCGACTCCGGTCGTGCCAGAATTGGGGGGGGGGGGGGGGGGGGGGAAGGGAAGGGGAAGGGGGCGAAAAGCCCTCTCGCGCAGGCCGTCGAAGGCCCCGACTCGATTCACGCACATGCTCTTCCGAGAAAATAGCCGCCCCTCCCGTCGCAGTATTCCTCCCAGCATAGGCTTTCCCCTCCCTTCGGGCCAAGGGTGAGAAACCCGTAGCCAAAATTTGCTACCGTTTGTCACTCCTCTCGTCGCGTATGTCATGTCCCGGGCGGCTGCCAGCTCTTTCCGGCACCGGCTGATCCGTACAGTACCGCATGCTCCTTCCCTTGGTGGTTTAAGTTGCAAGGGGGTTTACGTTGTTAATATGGGTGGTGGGCTTTCGCGATAAACTTAGCACACCGTATGAGGCACTCTTGTCGATGGTGGGTGCCGACGAGGGGAGAGGTTGGGTGAAAAAGTCAGATCGGGGCTCCAACCTCAAAGATGCACGGTACGGAAGTTAGAATCAAAACCCTTCGTGCATGGGTTTTCCGGCGGCGGCTGATCTTATATAACCGCCGCCATACCGTGCCGCTTCTCTCTCCGTGGTTGTCCTCCTTGCTCTCGGTGTCGAGCTTCACCCCTGGATGTGTATGCTCGACCTCAAAAGCGGTGGTCGACGTCGAGCGACCGCCCTTCTTTAGCGCTACTTCCCGGTTGTCCGCCGGTAACTCCAACGCCCGCGTCCCACCGCCGATTCGTCGTCCGTAGCCTATTCACCAAAAAATATTTCACCGCCCCCGCCTCCTTATCGAGAGAGTATCTAAGAGAATTCTGTCGCGAAAGACATATCGTACTAGTCGATCGGGAGATATTAGCGATGGAGTATGGAGTATTATGTTTTCTGAAACCCTACGTACATGGCTTCCCGACAGCTCTTGATCATGCGGATCGCAGATGCTTGTACCTCGTTTAGCCCCATACTATGCCAAATATGGCACGATTACAAGGTTACCAACGCCCGCCGCGTGGAGGTAGTGGTAGGTGCCCACTACGGGCCCGCGAGCGCACCTTCCTCGGGGGCCATCGCCGCTGCGTCGCCCGCGGGCGCGGCCATTGTTAATCATTGTGAGCATGTCATGCGTGTCGTAAGTAGAGAATACACGGGGTGTACAAACAATTGCGTTCCGAGCGATTCAAAGATGCCTTGTATAACTATTTTAACACCCTCATTGCGGAATGACAATAAGGTTTCTTGTTGAGCCGTCCGGTGGGTATTTTGCGCCTTGATACCCCCTACCCGAAAAGTAGACGTAGGCGGTGTCTCAAGAGAATGGGGCGACCTGGCCGGTACGGGCATATCTACGGTGGTAATGAGGCGATAAAGGTGGAGGGCGACATTAAGGTAACAACCCGTGGAGGTAGGGCGGTTAATGCCCGCCAACTGGCGCTACATTAAAAGTAGTGCCTTCGCGTGAGGGGGGGAGCGCGACAACTACGGCCTAGTGGACGGAGACAATGTTGTCATTGCTTAGTGGCGGCGATCCTTGGGATACTTGGCCGCCAAAACTCGATGCACATAATTCGAGGGTTTCGAATGCCCGTACATATTACCTTGGGTTGATATGAAAATGAAAGTGGTTTACAACAATACCAACAAACGGGACATGCTGCTGTCTAACGGCCATTAGTTGCTCAGCCATTTAGGACACGTAAGAGCAAACATTGGGCCGGGTGCTCTTTGACTAGGTACACCTATTGACACACCTATATGCAATGTGTGCCGACGTTCTTCGGAGGTTTAAAACTGTAAGCAATCGCAGTAATTGCCATAGCTTCCCCGCTTAAGCTACACTCCTCCACAAAAGTCCGGACATGCATTATGTTAAGCATAAGCTAGTCAAGAACACGCTCCCCTCTCACCACGTCAAGCACGACGATACCCGAGTACCACCCAATTGTAGGAGAGCCGAGAAGCAAGCAGTAAGCCGCCATCCGGGGTGGTCAGACCTCAGCTTAAAGCGGGTGTTGTCGGTGGAGTTTGTCGAATTAAGCCCATAAACTCCCGAGAAATTGTCTGAACTACACACGTCATTCGGAGCGCCACGCTTGGGCGTTGCTCAAGCGCTCATACCAAGCTGCATACTTCTATGTGTTCCACATAACCGTATTTTGGGGGGGGGGGGTTTGGAGGGGGTTTGGAGGCGTGGGTGCCGTGTTCAATGCGCGAGGTTTGGTTTGCGGGAGTGTGAATAGAGCACGGAAGTTCACGCCGCTGGCACGGGTGATTTTTTGGAAAGCAGGCGAGCAAAAACGCACATGACGCAGGTTTGGATAAACACTGCACGCTGTAAACATGCGAGGGCGATTGGCTTAGGGGAGGGGCGAGGTCCAACTGGGCCGTTAGGGACGCATCACGTTGACGGTGGTGTTTGGAATGCTTGGGTATGTGCTTGTGCCAACCACACCCGCCCCACGCGTGGCACGCGTCGGGAATTGGGCTCGGAGGTCAATAGGAATGAAGAATTGGTAAACATATATCGACAAACCCCGCACAAATCGTCTCAGGAGGTGAGCCGACTTCGATGGGTGTTGCTTGGCACTGCGGCTCAGCTTTGCCGGAATAGTTTGTAAATTAAAATAATTCACAACGTACTGATTTGTGGGTGTTTGAACTCCGGAGTAGTTGCGTTTGACGCGCATTGAAAAGACGCGTCCAACGGTACATTTAATAAAAAGGTTTGACCATATATTAGGAAGTTATGATCGCTTGAACATTGTTGCCGAAAGCGGCTTGCCCTTGGGTTGTGCGCATATCGGTGGTAAGTCTACATACGCGATTTCTTGCGTTTCCCCCACAGCGGCCTGCCCAACACCTCCTCCCTCCGTCGCCTATGCATAATATTTGCGCGACCGTCGCATCAGCGTTCATATTGCGGCGTTGTGCGCCCGTTACTCTTTTCGTCTACCAAGCACGGCGACTGTTTGAAAGAGCGTGCCGCACGGGTGCGGGCGCGATAACCCCAAGTACACACGCCCGGCAGTGTTCGAACTCGCCCCTCGCAGTTGTCGGTGCATTCCATTTTGCGCGCAAAAGCATTGCCTGGGATTTCAGGATATTTGTCAATAAAATCGACGCATGATTGCATTTTGTACTTGCGCAGGTGCGAAATCTTGTCCGGACTTTTGTGGAGGAGTGTATAACAACAGAAATAATTTTGTTATCAAGAAAAGCATATCTGCAAAAAAATATAGCCATTGGTCAACAAATGCAAAATGAAACTGCTGCTCGACCTTCACGATGCACGGCCCGCTCCCATGGATCCGGGGTGCCGACCGGCCTGGGCCGATCTGCGTTCGACAAGGGCGACGGGCCCGCCTAATCCAGCTCACGCGTGACTTCGGTCTTGCCGGACGACAACGGAGGGGAAAGGCTAGCGAAAAAACCTTCTCACGCGGTCGCTCGTCGATCCCGCCGTTACATCCCGCAAGCCCCGCCCCGAGGTTGTAGCCGCTCCTCCCGTCGCAACTTTCCTCCTAGTCGTGGTCCCCCGTCACCTTAAGGGTAAGTGGGGGGACCAATACTACCACACTTAAAAAGCTAGCGCCCATGCCGCCGCGCTGAACAGTTTTCCCGGCCATTTCTCCGGCTTTTTCCTATCTGGTACCCGGGTACATGTATAGAAGACCAGCCAGCGGCCTTACCCTCCACCCATCGATCGCGCGCCCGTTGAACACCCTTGTTTCGAGTGCGAGCCTCCGCGCTAACTCGGGCTCGCACTCTCTAGTATTAGGTGTGCATGTCGCGAGCGGGGGGGGTCATGCGATGGATCGTCGCCTACCAAGCAAGTACCCGGCTACCAAATAGAGAAAGTTGGGGACATGGTAGGGCAAATTGACCTTGAAATTGCATATTTTTACAATGATTACCGATAAATCGGTTGCTATTTCAAGACGTTTCCAATACTGTCATATAGGTTTTAGGAATAGGGCTTTTCGCCGGGGCCCTCCCTATCCATCCCTTCCCGTTAGCGGTGATAGCGCTAATATCAATAATACATGCCAACATCCATCGCTACAACTCTACACATAGAAATAGCTACGCTCTCCACGATCCGCGTCCCGCTCCCGCCGCTCGAGGGCGTTGATCAGCCTAGTCGGTCAGCATGTGCATGTCGAGTCAGGCATGCGTGACTAAGGCTCTTGTGCGACTCTGTTCGTGCCGGAGTTGGGGGGAAAAGACGTGCGAAAAATACCCTCGCACATGAAGTCGAGGGTCCCGACTCGATCCACGCACCCCCTCTTCTGAGATAACAGCCGCTCCTCCCGTCGTAGATGTCCTCCTAGCCATGGCTCCCCTTCCCTTAGGGGCAAGGGGAGAAAATCCGTAGCCGTATATAGTTTATTCCGCTTGTCGCTCATCTCGTCGCGTTTGTCATGTCCCATGTCGTTTGCTAGGTGTTTCTAACACCGTCTGGCCCGTAAAGCTATGCCCGATCCTCCCCTTGTGGTTTACGATGCCACGGAGCGTTGTGTGGTCGCAAGAAGCCTTAGCACAACGCATGAGGCACTTTTGTCAGTGATAGGTACCGACGAGGGAAGGGGTCGGGGGATCGGGCGCCGACCTCAAGAATGTCGGTACGGACATTTTTAACCGAAACTCTCCGTACAAGGTTTGTGAGGCGGCGGACGATCCCTAGGACCATCGCCGCCAGACCGTGCCGCTCCTCTCGCCGCGGTTATCCTCCTCGTTGCGGGTGACGAGCTCCCCCCCCGGGAGTCGGCTCGACTTCCGGAGTACTAGTCGACGGCTAGCGAGCGCCCTTCCTTGGCGTTGCTGCCCGGGTGTCCGCCGCTAGATCCCACGCCCACAGCCCCCCGCTGATCCGTCCGTACCCTCCTCGCCTCCACATACTCCTTGGATGCAAGCTCCACACTCCCCCAAATGGGAAGGTATATGAAGAGTATCTTGCTTTTAATAAACACATCGAACGGACCGCCGATCGGGAGAGCTTGGCGTTGGTAGTGTACACATGTTATTTTATCTCCGTACATGGCTTCCCGACAACTGTTGATCGCGCGGATCGCAGCAGTCGGCTCACCCCGCCTAGCCCCTACCGTGCTAGGCGTGGCAGTGTGGCACGGCAATATGGCTACCAACACCAACAACGAGGAGGTGGAGGTGAGTGTCCACGGACCTGCGAGCGCACCTCCCTCCGGGGCCTTTGCCGCTGCGCCGCAGGCGGGCACCGCTGGCCCAAAATCAAACATGCGCGGCGGCAAGAGCAATGTGTTTAAGTTTTTGTGCATATGGGACCCCCCGCCTACTCTCGAGGCGAGGGGGGGCCTCGACATTCGACAAAATGGATCGTCGCGCCGGGCGGAGCGGAAACGACCGTGGGGCGGGGAGGTCGAAATGCGACGGCAAGATCGACAAGCGACTACGCGACATTTTTCACCCGGCCTTTCCCCTTCAATTCCCGGGCTCAAATTTTCCCTCCCATCTTTGGCAAGGCCGGAGTCACGCGGGAGGTAGACTAGGCTGAAGTCGCCCCTCTCGAACACCAACCAGCCTAGGTCGATGGGCACCCCGGTTCGGCGGGAGCGGGCCGTGCATCGTGAAGTTCTAGCATCAGTTTTCATTTGCCGCATCCTTGACAAGTGGATGTATACTTTGATCTCCATATCTTTGTTTACAATATTATTTCTGTTGTTATTGATTAGGCGTGAGGGGGGGGATTACTTTGGTTGCTTCCATTGGATTTTGACCCCCGAGGAACGGCGGCACACATTGCACATAAGTATGTCGTTAGGTGTACATGGTCGCAAGTGCCACTTGCGGAAATAGTCGTTAAGTGTATATGGTCGCAGAGTACCCAGCCCCATCGTTGCTCCTAAGAGTCCCAGATGGGAAAGTCTTGATGGCCGTTGGATAGCAGCAGCCGGTCCACTTTGCCAGTACTTGTCGCAAAACATTTCATTTACATGAATGTTCCATCTCGACTACGTAGTTATCTGCTACTTGAAAATTTTTATCGACTTGTCTCTTTTTGTTATGGGTCGATTTCGATAATCGCGTCAGTTGTCGGAGAATCAGATCATCATATCACACGAATCACATGACTTATCAGGAGCGGTGTGGGTGCCGCTCAAGTAGTTGAGTTACGAGCTGTAGATTAGAATTATGATGACCCCTTCGTCGTGAAAAACATTACATGTTGGCCATTTATCTCATGGTCGCCTGTGCAATATCCGTTCCTTTACAGTGAGATTGTTTACAAACTCACATGCATGAGTACAACACCCACAGTCCACGAGTGCTGCGCTTATGGACGCCACGAGTAACTGCCGGACGCACCGAGAAGCTGGAGCTGCGCTCACAAAGGACAACCCTAACACCTCCTCGCCATCATCGCCGGCGCCACCCCCATCGTCTCCAATCGCGTAAGGCGACGACGCGGCCGGTGCATCAATGCACGCCCCGTCCCTATCATATAGCTGTCTTCCTACCATATTTGTCGGGGCCAACACGTTTGCCGTCAACAACTGAACTTCGTCACCTCCATTACGTGTAGAGTATCCTACGCAAGGCACTCCATCTTCACGTCACGCATCTTATTCCAGCGGTGCGTGATCAACGGCTGTGGGGTCGAAACGCCGCCGGCCATTATCAACGCCGACAGCAAAGTCTGTGTGCACACACGCTGACAGTACAAATATAGCTACTCGATGAAACGGTATGACGAATGCGTCTGTCGTGCGTGTCATTCCTGCGATTCGCCGTAGCCCCCAGGACTTCCCCTCGCTTCGTCCTCTTCAACCTGCCTGAGGCCGGCTTGACACAGCCGAAAGAGCGCTTTCTGCCCGGGAGCCTGTTGGCGGTTGGAAAGTGGGAGGGCGCGGGCGTGGAGGGGGGAGCAGAGGGTGAGAGAGACGCGACGCGTGAGACTGGACATATCGAAATTATTTAAAAAAAGAAAAAGGAAGGCTGCGAAGGCAGCTCACCTCGAGTGTGGACTTCATGAGCGTGGCTTCCATTGCGCGGTCACCTGACTGATGCGCCATCAATGAGATTCGGCAATGGGGCTGCATGCGCCAGTGCTCTCCGAGTGCAGGCTTCAGTGGGGCAGCTGATGGTGACAGCCACACACAAGTGCACATATCAGAAGGAGAGTGAATAAGGAGGGGGAGGCTTGCTATCATTTGTCAGGACCTCCAGATACTTTAAACCGAGCAGCAACACAAGCAGAAAGCGTGTGGGTAAAAAGTGCGTCATCGGTGGCCGTGGTCGGATTCATACCAGAGTCGTCGCTGCCACCCTTGACAAGGTGATTGGTCACCAGCACCGCTGTGTTGAAGCTCGAGGCCATGAACAGCATCTGCCGTGCCAACGCCACCATCAGAGCATGGCCTGCACGACCAGGCACAAATGAGGACAAGGAGGTCATCTGCAGGACGAGAAAGCAGCAACATGCAACCTTCGCGTCCCATTGTTACTACTTCGCTGATATTTAGTCTCCCGCAACCCTCAGAAAGTCCTTTAATGGTTCAGTCAAACATCATAAACTCCAGCATCGAGCGGCTGCTGAATGACATCCCACGGTGACGCACCCACCCTGCTGTTGATGCTGCCCGCCAAGTACGGGTGACACTATTGCCGACAGAGAGTCCAGGATCAGTACCCTCGGGCCCAGCGAAGCATCCTGCTTGCACACAGCCGAGGCAATGAGACGACGTGGATGGTCACCCGAACAAGACGAATAGGTACTGCCCGTATGGAAAGCTTTATTTACTTATTTCGCAATTCATGTTCTAGATATTTATGGAAACCGCCTTTTGTATTTCTACACACAACGAGTATGGTTCCTGGGGAGTGGCTTCCTCTTGGGCTCCCACCTGCATGTGCGCTACCTCCTCCCTTATCGACTCCATCGTGCTCAGGGCCGCCCAAATGCTGTGCACTGGATAGACGGTGATGCAGCGCAGGGCGGCCTCGAAGCTGCACATCTCCTGTCATACAAACAATGTCCATTGAAAGTAGACCATGATGACGTACATGAAACGTGGATGGACGGCAGAGTACTTGGGGCTGGGAGGAGTTGAACGGGAGAGGAGGGGGAAAAGGGGGCTGTGGTTGGTGAGGAGGGGGTATGGGGTAGGGGGCGCACGTCTTGGCTGCCGCTGGGAAGACACGCGTACATCTCCGCCAGTCTTGATGATGAGAAGGAGCAGCCGCTGTCCAGGTAGGCCACCCGCTCCTCACGGATGGCGGTTCGCAGAGCAACCGAGAGGCACAGCTGCGTGGGCATGCATTGAGGATGAGACCCCTTCAAGTTGCCGAGTCAGCTCCCTGGTTCATGACGCCCCGCCCGTCCTACGAGCCGGCCCATCACCTGTGTCTTCCCCGCGGCCGACTCCCCTACCACCTCCGTCAGCTGCCCCTCCCGCAGCCCACCGCGTAGCAGCTGGTCGATGCTATATTGGAAAGGCGGGGGGTCCAAAAATAACGACACAGCGAAACTCGGGGAGCTTCACAGCGCGAAGCGGCAGATAGTGTTTCACCGTCGTCGAAGGGTCGGCGGCGCGCACCTGTCGCAGCCGGTGGGCAGCAGTCGCGTGCCGCTGCTGATGTTCTGAAGAAGGTCGCTGCCACTGAGAAGAGGCGGCGCGACGTTGGCTGCCACGTGCTCCGAAAGCATCTCCAGCGCTCTCAGGTGGCTGGCGCTGTGCCGGCTGTCGGCGCCCCGCTGTCGGAGGAGGAAGTGCTGAACTGGTCGAGGGGGGCGAACGACGCGCACACACAAACGGTCGGAACCGTTCAAAACTTTCTGGAAATGCCCACGCCAGACCGGCGAGTCTTCGTAACCCCGCCCTGGCGCGGCAACATAGCCCCTCTAGCTTTATCTGCACCTGAAGGAAATTCTTGCGCAAGCGCCTCCTTTTGTTCTGGCTCCAAGTCGAGGTCCAGCCCCCGAGTCCACCACATGTCGCTCCGTCGTTATGCTGCCGCGCGCGGATTCCTGCGCCTCGATCAGGTGCAGCGACGGGAGGAGGGAGAGCAGCTCCGGCTCGTAGCTGCGGCTCAGGTAGGCTAGCACACTGAACGTGGTTCTGGTACTCGACGCCCACAGAGGCGAAAAGTAATTGAGCGGGCTGTGTTTGTCGACGGAGCGAGGGCGGGGCGGCCGTGAAGTGCAGACGGGTGAGGGTATCGGACAGGCCAAACCTAAGCTGTACCAGTAATCCTTAAGCTTGTACATAAATAAAACTAAAAATAATACCCGGATGGATGGTCTGCCTGCGCTGCTGTTAATGAGAAGACGCCCCGGCCCGGAGTCGACAGTCCAGTATAGGTTAGAGCCCAGATTGGAGCTACAGTAGGTATAGTAGGTATAGCTAAATAGAGGTACAGTGACTATACCGATATAATGAATACCGATATAGTGAACATACCGATATTGTGAACGGGGGGGGGGGGGACGGATTCTTAACACCGGGAAAAATCCCTAAGTATACCCCTATAATAAACTTACCAATATAATAAACTTACCGCTATAGTGAACGGGGGGGGGGGGGACACAATGCCCCAAACTATACCGATATAGTAAACTTCTCTACATAACGGCAGTGTTGCCGACGCCGAACCCGGCCGTTGGCGTGTTCCGATAGCCGGTACCGTTCCAGTTCCGGGCGCAGAGGCCTCTACAGCCACTCGGCGGCGGCGGCACACTGCGGCACATTGCGCCCACCGCCACTCAACTGCCCCACCGCGTCTGTCGCCATCGCGCCATGGCGACGCCCACCGAGCAGCGCTGTTCCTATCTAGACAACTGCAGGATAAGGCCTGGAGGGCCTCAACCCAGCCTAGAGCGCTGTGGCGCGCAAGGGTGCAGCAACTTCCTGCACCATCTCTGCCAGGCGGAGTACGAGGCTGCCCACACGGAGCTCGATCCTGGCGAGTTGAACAAGCGTTGCCTGCCATGCTTGGCCAAGCCCAGTAAACAACCCGCACCCCAGCACGCTCCCACAGCAGGGGGCTTGCAACCGACTCGCCGTAGCCCACGCGTCGCTGCTTCGTCGCAACGTCTTTCGCAGTCGAAACTATCCTTGGGCGGACCGAACTCAACCGCCGCAGCGTCCAGCCCCCCCCCGGTGCGCTCATCACCGCGCCTAGCATCGCGCCAGCAGTCAGCCGCAGCCGCCAGCCAAGCGGGCTCCAGCCTATTAGCGACCAACGACTCGACAGCCAGACAGCTAGACTTTAGCGCAAACGACTCAGCCGCCAGCGAGGCTGCCAGTGACGATGAGCTGCATGCGAGTGATGCTGAGCAGCAACCGCGGCGTCGTGGGCGGCAGCCAGGGCAGCGAGTAGCGCCTGGGCAGAAGCGCACCTCCCTTACTGTCGACCAACAGGTTGAACTCCTGAAATATGTCGAGAGCTTTGCAGTCGGCGATAGGCCTAGCTTCGTTAACATTGCGATGTGGGCGAAAGAAACCTTCACGCTGAAAGCCCCACCTTCCAAGGGCTATATTTCCAAGCTATTGAAAGCCAAAAGCACCCTCTTGAGTAAGTATTTTCCTTGCCTGCTGTGCACTTGTGAATACTTGTGACAACGTAGCTATGGTGCCGCTGGACATGGATGTGGATGTGGATGAGATGGAGCCAGAGAGGGCACCCACATTGCAGGAGGTTAGGGGGCTTGTGGAGAAAGTTTTCTTGTTTGTGACTGAGAATGCGGAACGAGTGAACGCATCAGTGATGGTCCGAGACTACAACAGTCTCTTTGCTGTGGATATCCTGCGTGAAGGCTTGGCTGCCATGCACACGTCAAACCGCACACGGCAGGCCTCCGTCCGTGAATTCTTCCCTCCCGCTCCCCGCCCCCCAGCACCGTAGTCACTCCTGCCCTCTCCGGCACCTTAGAAAGCCATGTAAAGTAATCAAGAACTCTTGAAACACAAATCCAGAGTCACATGTTGCCTTGCATGGGCACAGACTGCTACAGTGAACGTGGTCACCGTTACAATAAACAACAGTACCGATTTAGTAAACCGTTTACTATAGCGGTCGGGTGGGCCTGCTTATAATGAACACCGATATAGTGAACATACCGATATAGTGAACGGGGGGGGGGGGGGACGCAATGTTTATTATATCGGTATAGTCACTGTATGTGTACTATAGGTGTAAATAAAAAACGGTTTACATATTTTTTCGTCGCGACTGCAGAGGTATAGCAGATCAGAGGTACAGGTACCTGTACCTGGTATTCTTCAATCGTTAGGGAAGTGCTGATGCTGTGGTAAAGCCGCGATTCGTATTAGAGGAAGATTCTTTATTCTGTATCTTCCCCCGAGAATAATGGATTTATACCCGATTCGTATTAACAAGATGGGAAGAAAAATCTTCGATCTTGCTTTTTTCCATCTCAGATACTGGCAAGATTCCGGAATCTCGGTTTGGAATCTTGCCATATGGATTATTCTGCTTGGGCCGAATATTACCCGCATCATGTACAGAAAATATCCGTGCGGGCGAGAGAATCAAAATGCCTTCTATCGCTGAACTAGCCACCGAGCGAGTGCAATTGGCGGCAGATCCCTTCATTATAGTGGAAGTCCTCTTCTACCCTCAAGCAACCCAAGTCCTTTGAGCACGCGGCGGTAAAAAGAGGTGCACTATGGACGTTGGCGGAGAGCGAGCGAGCGTCTCCTCGGAGGGTGTTGGTATGTCGTCGTTGCCCCATCATCCCTTTCCCACCCGCGCCTTCCGTAGTTCTCGGAGGAAACGTCTATCCATATCACCTTTCATGTCCCACTTCTTTAGACATTTGCGCGCAGGTTCAGGATCCCTTGGGGGCACTTCAAACGATCCGCGGTGCCCGTGGAACTGGAAGGTTTGCGAGGCGGTATGCGCGGTGGGCGCGGCGCTTGCGGCATCGGTACATATGAAAGTACCCGTAATAATACACAGAATCTTACCTGTGAAATACGAATTGGGTCCCAGCCGCCACCCAGATTCGGCGTAGAATCTCAAATTGTACGGGATACCGGAATCTTCCACCGGCGAATCTTCCTCTAATACGAATCGCGGCTTAAGCCTTCCTCTTCCGCGGGCTTTGGGGTTTTCCTCGGTTCTTCTACTTAATTTTGCTATGTGGTCTGCTATGGATTTTCCTATAAGAATATTTTGAATATTATAGATGGTACGTAGATCTGCATATGTATGGGTACCCGATGGTACCTGTACATCCATCGCGGCGAGTGGTCGACCGATGACAAATGTAAATGGTACGTGCAGACTCCGAACCGTCACAAAATATAAAGCATTTTTATTTTTTAATCTTAATAATAAAAAATTATTACAAGAAAAAGGCAGTGGAGGCCACCAAGCAAAAAGAAGAAAAGAGGAAAAAACCTAAAAGCCCGAGGAACAGGAAGGCATGCCACAGCATCAGCACTGCCCTCCTGAAAAGCCTCGCGGAGATAGGAACCCAGAGTGCCATGAAGAGCCGCAGAAAGACGTTGCATGAATTCACGTCGCACATCCCCCAAAAAACGCCGAAACGGAACAAAAGTAGGCTTCTGTTCCGTGCAATTCTTTACATCATATTAAAATCATAATAATGATATAAATCGCAGCGGGCAGCAGAAACAAGCGACCTGTGCAACGTGCAATGAAAACACAAAAATGCGCAACAAAGAATGTCAAACAAACCAAGAGTGTTGACGAGCATCAACTAGCAAATCATTAATTGACAGTTGCGACAGTGATGGACAAAGATGTATTTGCTACGGGTAGTTCCGTTGTTTATTTTTGAGGAACGAAGCATCCGCGACTTCTCACATATTGGAGAAACCTCATTATGGCCATACATAAAACAAATTTGGTGTCTCACGGGCTAGCAAGTCAAAAATATCCAACAATGTATTTTGGCATAATATAATATTTCTTACAAAGAAAGGCAGTGAAATGCACCAAGCAAAAAGGAGCAAGGAGGAAAAACCCACGTGCCTAAGCCGAACAATTTGTTCCATCACATGTACTAATTAAAATATGAAAAAACTGGCCAATTCTGATTTTGAAAACAAAATTTCGGTACTTAATTTCTTTTTGCGCCCCGGCATATGGGACTGGCAGACTCAAACTCATCATCGATCATGTTCCCGGGTAGGTGACGCTGATGTGAGTGCATCACGTACTCTTGTTCAAGAAGCGTACGGTACTTCGTTAACCCCACACGAGTATTCATATTCGGCACTCATATTGAGTCATTCACCACCTCGCTATCACCTTTACTTGCTCAGCTTTAATCAGTGCGGATTATGGAAAGTTGAACACCTTTTCTATTTTTCTTATGAGAGAAAGCAGTGGAAACCGCCAAAAATAAACTAGCGAATTAGGAGGAAAAAACTCCACATGCCTAAGCCCGAGGAAGATGAAGGCGTGTATGCAACCAAATCGGCAATGCCCTCCTACACAGCATCGCGAAGATAGGAGCCCAAAACACCATGAAGATCAACAAATAGGCGGTGCATGAATTCTCGCCGCACATCCCCCAAAAACTGTCGAAAGAGAACATACGTAGATCAACGAACGAGTTGATGCATGCGGACATAAATTTCAAAACGCAATGAACGAGAGTCCGCTGAACCCATGCCATGGAGGCGACGAGCTACCACTAAAATTTCCATGCGATCAACCAACTCAGCCGCCATAAGCGCCAACCGGCCCCATCCTCCACAACGAAGGGATAGTAGTCATGGACCGATTGAACCGAAGGCGTGCTGTCTAATCATGCACCAAATGGCTAGAAATCCGTCAATCATATCAACATTGGCTGAGGGTAGCGACTATTTCATTTTTCTATAGCGACAATACAAATACTTCATGCAAAGGGTGCGAGCCTCTCTGCGCTATGGCTTCTTTTCCTTGCATGGCTTTTGCATGCATTTACTGTTTTCAAACAATCCGTATTCATGCAACACTCATTAATTCTTGCTACATTTCATCTTCCGCGGATGGTGGCTAAGTTCGCCTAAGCACCGGCCTTAATCAAACTGTGTACAGGTAAGAGACAAGCAGGTGAGAGAGGGAAACCCTGACTGCCCGACACTCACCTGTAGCCCTGACCCCCACGCTACATTGTTCTACCTTATTTGCTGTTTCTAACTACACTCCTCCACAAAAGTCCGGACATGCATTATGTTAAGCATAAGCTAGTCAAGAACACGCTCCCCTCTCACCACGTCAAGCACGACGATACCCGAGTACCACCCAATTGTAGGAGAGCCGAGAAGCAAGCAGTAAGCCGCCATCCGGGGTGGTTAGACCTCAGCTTAAAGCGGGTGTTGTCGGTGGAGTTTGCCGAATTAAGCCCATAAACTCCCGAGAAATTGTCTGAACTACACACGTCATTCTGAGCGCCACGCTTGGGCATTGCTCAAGCGCTCATACCAAGCTGCATACTGCTCTGTGTTTCACATAACCGTATTTTTGGGGGGTTTTTGGAGGGGGTTTGGAGGCGTGGGTGCCGTGTTCAATGCGCGAGGTTTGGTTTGCGGGTGTGTGAATAGAGCACGGAAGTTCACGCCGCTGGCACGGGTGATTTTTTGGAAAGCAGGCGAGCAAAAACGCACATGACGCAGGTTTGGATAAACACTACACGCTGTAAACATGCGACGGCGATTGGCTTAGGGGAGGGCGAGGTCCAACTGGGCCGTTAGGGACGCATCACGTTGACGGTGGTGTTTGGAATGCTT
Organism: Tetraselmis chui; assembly: GCA_026401115.1. Lineage (NCBI taxonomy): Eukaryota > Viridiplantae > Chlorophyta > Chlorodendrophyceae > Chlorodendrales > Chlorodendraceae > Tetraselmis > Tetraselmis chui. The sequence goes on from JAPMLY010000327.1 coordinate 133,267, forward strand.
GGGTATGTGCTTGTGCCAACCACACCCGCCCCACGCGTGGCACGCGTCGGGAATTGGGCTCGGAGGTCAATAGGAATGAAGAATTGGTAAACATATATCGACAAACCCCGCACAAATCGTGTCAGGAGGTGAGCCGACTTCGATGGGTGTTGCTTGGCACTGCGGCTCAGCGGTGCCGGAATAGTTTGTAAATTAAAATAATTTATAACAAATCGATTTGTGGGAGTTTGAACTCCGGAGCAAGCGCGCTCGACGCGCATTGAAACGACGCGTCCAACAGTACCTCTTATTAAAAGTTTTGACTACATGTGAGTAAGTTATGATCGCTTGAACATTGTGGCCGAAAGCGGCTTGCCCTTGGGTTGTGCGCATATCGGTGGTAAGTCTACATACGCGATTTCTTGCGTTCCCCCACAGCGGCCTGCCCAACACCTCCTCCCTCCGCCGTCTATGCATAATATTTGCGCGACCGTCGCATCAACGTTCATATTGCGGCGTTGTGCGCCCGTTACTCTTTTCGTCTACCAAGCACGGCGACTGTTTGAAAGAGCGTGCCGCACGGGTGCGGGCGCGATAACCCCAAGTACACATGCCCGGCAGTGTTCGAACTCGCCCCTCGCAGTTGTCGGTGCATTCCATTTTGCGCGCAAAAGCATTGCCTGGGATTTCAGGATATTTGTCAATAAAATCGACGCATGATTGCATTTTCTACTTGCGCTGGTGCGAAATCTTGTCCGGACTTTTGTGAAGGAGTGTAGACATCAATATATTTAGGCAGGTATTGAGTACTGACCGCGGACGTACATGTACTGTACACTGGCGCGAAATTGGCGGGATTGTTTGGACCGGAGCGAGCCGGTTGGCTCAAGACTCATACGACCGTTGCACGCGAGGCTGAAGTTCTCCGCCGGTCGGAACACGGTCAACCGGCGCACAATTCAACAGGACAATCCAAGTCACACCGCCGCCACCACGCACTCCCTCGCGCTGAGTTGCGATCCAGAGCTCATGCGAAGTACAGGACGCCCCAAGTCGTAAGGATTACAGCGGTCGCGTCTCGGGGGCATTGGACGTTACCGCGACGCGGAGGGGACTGAGACTGTCAGTGGTAGTCGCCGCATCATCTTACGGCGATCTGCGGCCGACCTAACTTTCGGGACAGCTGGCTGAGCGGCTCGCGATGGCCGCAAAAAAATCGACATCGCAACACAGTGTGCGACAGTCAAGCGTACTACTGATTATCACGGCATTTCAGGTGGCGATGACGGCGTTCTCCTCCGCGCAAGAGGCAAATGAGCCGACGCCAACACGATGGGAGGAGCGCCAGCTGTCGTTCACATCAACGCCGACTTTTCAAAATGACGCAGCGCCGGCGCCGTCAACCATCGCCGTCTCTACACACCTGATAACACCGAACGCGCCTTCAAGCGCCGTCATAGCTCCGCAGCAGGCCACGCCCACTACAACCGCAAGCGCGCGTTCGTATGCTACCACCGCTGCGCCTACGGAGTGGAACACACCTACGAGTCTGCTGTTGAGCGCTTCTGACGCCCTTTCTGCGACAACGTCAGGATCAGTAACAGCGACCGAGCAGGTCACTCCCTGGGCCTCTTCCACGACCGCGTCAGATGTGGGAACGCCTACGATAACTTCAGTTTCCTTCGCGGAGGGGGCTAGTACCACTGGGGCCGCTGCTGAAGTCGTCGTTGCAACGGAGGCGGCGCAAAGGCTTACGACTATATCTCCTCAAGTGCCGACCACCGCCGATATTGACTCCACGGTACCCATCGCGGGTTCAGACGGCGACGCCCCCACTGTCCTCCCTCTCGAGCCATCAGCAGTTCCAGCGGTGGGCACACCCACGAGCTTGCCCTCGACACATGCAGAGCTGGCTGTCGTCACGCCCACCTCCTTCGCGACACCTTCGGCGACCCAAATGAATTCCACAGCCGACGTACCTTTTGAAACTCCGTCCGCAAACTCGAAGGAGCTCAGCCCAGCCTTCTTCACCGCCACTCCAGGTGTAGGTACGCCAACAGCGACAGTCAGTATTGATTCAGATGAGGCCGTGTCCACTTTCTCTGCCACCCCCACCTCTACACTCAATGGAGCCATCAGCACACCCACAGCTACGCCCACCTCCGCTCCAGCATCCACAGCCGCAGGCACCCATCCGGAGCCCGCCTCTACCATCTCTCCCACCCCCACTGTGACTTCTTTCCCGTCCCTTCACACCCCAATCACGAAAGCAGAGGAGGCCACCCCACCATCATTCCCAACGTATACCGGCAGCCCACCATCAGCGGACTACACCCCCGCACCCACTCCCACGCAGACCTCGACTCGAGGCGATACCTTGCCATTAGTCACGCCAACCATAACTCCACAGCAGGGAGTACCAGCGGACTATTCCACGTCTACGCTTACGCCAGAGGAAGCCATGCCCACCGCAGGCCCAAGCGACACCCTTCCAACGGTCGCTGTCACCGCACCGACTTCAAGCGCGCCTGAAGAGTCGCCACAGGCCATCGCCACACAGTCCGCACGGGTGACAACCACCCCAACGGGTAGCCTTACCGCGACATTGGATGGAGACACCCTTACAGGCACGCCCATCGCAACTCAAGAGGGGGGCATATGGGACACAGCTACACCCATAATGATTCCAGGTATCCACACTCCAGAATTCGATGTTACGCCCAACACAGTTGCCACAGAAGGAGCCGAAGCATTGACCACACCAACGCCAACCCCACAGCAGGACAGACCCCAAATCAATCATGCACCCACCCCAACTCCTCAGGAGCTTGATTCCTTCATCACCGCCACTGCCACATTTGACTCAGCTTTAGAGGAAGCAACGCCCACCGCAGTGTCAGGCAATCTCATGGCTTTAGTCACACCCAGCTGGGCTGAGGAAGGCGGCACCCCTACGCCCACCTCGACTGCAGGCGAGTGGACCCCTGGAACCATACACACTCCAGACGGTGGCACGGCAACGCCTACAGCCAGCGGGGCTGAGGAAGGCAGCACAGTCACACCTCAAGCCACAGCCACCTTGACTCCGAATGATGCCAAGCTTTCGACCACACCCACCACAGCTACGGTTTGGGCAACCCCAACACTGCTAGCAATATCTGACTGGGCTTCAGACGAGGCTAACCTCACAGCAACCCCCACTTCCAGAGCAGATGAACTCACATCCACAGCCACAGCCAATGCGATTTCAGAATGGGATACGCCAACATTCATCTCCACACCGACCTCCGCCTCGAAATTGACCTTGTCTACTGATACGCCTACCTCCGCACCTGCTTGGTCCATCCTTACCGCCACACCTGCTGCAACTGAAGAGGGTGGCGCACTGTCGACTCCTGCTGTAGACACGTCAGATGGACACACTTCCACCACTTCGACCCCTACCCCAGCAGCAGCGCTGTCTCCTGAGACCACTTCCGTAGCTGAGGTCGAAGTTCCCATGCTCACACCTCCGTCACCCCCCGCGCTGTTCCCGCCACCGCCAGAGGCGCCCCCATCGACTAAGGTGACCTGCGAGGGAAGCGATGTGTGCTGCCTTGATAGCACGGCCATCAGTGCAGCGAGTTGCTCCGACCGTGCCAGAACCAGCGGACTGCCTTGCGGACTGGAGCAGCGCTGTGTGTTGGCGATGACTGGGGCGACGGATGGCACAGACACCTGCCGTGGTCTGTCCACCGCACTCTGCAGGGCTGCCTCGGAATGCACGCTCACGCCACAGTGTGTCGATCCTTGTGACAGCTGCCACGCATGTCGAGTAAGTTCCACATGCCCGCACGCACTGCCACACAGACAGATAGACACACACACACACACACGCACACACACACACACACACACACACACACACACACACACAATTTCAGTTGCATTCATGTTCCTTCTCTACGGGTACTCGTTCTAGTGACACTGACTCAGCCGTGTTGGTAGGCCGCGGTTACTTATCGAGCGGCAGTCGGGGACGGTTGGAGCACTCCCGCCTGCGCGGACTCTGTGAACTGGGGGGCGTGTTCCCTGGTTCAGAGAGCATCAGCGCATGTGGACCTGCTGCTGGAGTCGGGCACATCCCACGTCGGTGTGTGCTTGTCACTGGGTGCATGCTCGCAAGACTGCCTGCAGGAGCCTGGTGAGTTCGACTGCCGTCCATTTGACTGTCAATATCGTTAGGATGATGTGTTTTCGTGCATTTGGTGAGTTTTTTCATCGCGTTAGACTCTATTTCACCGCATTGCAGTATTTGAATTGCGCCGGACCGAATCTGGTGATTGCATATTGACCTGTTGTTTATTTATTTGGTTGATTTTATGAAGCATTGTGTTGTGTCCGATTGCATTGTTAAATGCTTCATGAATACATTGTGTCGCATTGTGCTCGATTGAACTGGACAGTGTATTAATGCACTGCATTGCACAATTCTGGATTGTAAGACAACATATTGTATCGTATCAGTTTGTGGTGTTGCATTTTGTTCTTCTGGATTGTATAGTGAAGCAGGTCCTACGTTGAGCTACATTCACACATTGCTTATCGACTGGATTGCATACGATCACGCTTAATTGTCGTTTTACCGTAGTGTGTTGCATCCGACAAGATAGGCAATGTAAATGGACGATTTTGCATCGGATTGTACAGTATTGTGTTTTACTGCATTTCACTGCATTTGTATTGTCTTTGAGTGCATTCCATCCTATATCTTCGGTTTTTCATTCGCTGCATTGTATTACATAGGATTTCATTGCAAATGACTTTTCTTTGACCTCAGCATCGCCTTGAATAACGTTACTCCAGCATCACCAACCCTTGACCTCTTGTTGCAGGGTTGGAGCTCTGCCCTGCTACCGACTCGGTTCCGGAGGCTCCGCTCATCAGCGATGGCGGCTGTTCTTCCTCCACTGACTGTGGTTCCGACGCGTTTTGCGATTATGGCGACTGCGAAGCCGCGTATGGGTGCGATCCCTCGAGCGGGCAGCCCGCTCTGCTGCCGTGTACCACCGGGACGTGCGTCCAGCGGGCGGAGATGACGTGCGCTCAGTTTTCCACCTTTCGAGAGCGGACGATGCTTGAGCTGCTGTCGGATTACGGCGCGCGGATCATTTGCGATGGCCACTCGGACGCCACTTGCACCCGACTCGGGATGCGCTGTGTTCGCGACGAGCGCTGCCTCTCCGTCTCCTGTCGCTGCTCCACTCAGGTCAACGCCCCGAAATACATACTACATGCACCATACTCTCACCCGTGCTCGGCTGTCCATTTCCCCATCGCTAATGTCCTCCTACTCTTACGTAAACATGCCCATCCTCGAGTGCATAGACTGCTAAATGATTTTGAAGTGATGTGGCTATTAAAAACATTGCCACGATCTTCGCTTTGTTATCAAAACCACCTATTTAAATTTGAGAATGAGATACATACATTTTCACCGCAACAAAGGCTATGACATAACTCCTACGGTGCTATTTGTAGCCCCTCTCTTCGCTGTTGACGACTGATGGCCACGCGGCAGCACACAACTCTGAGTCTCCCTCCACGTCGGATTTGTTTTCATTCCGCAGGACGGGTTGGAGTGCCCTACCGCCGATTTCTGTCACGGCTTTTGCGCCGAAGACCCCTCGGTCCCTCCTCTGATTGAGGAGGCGAGGTTCGACTCTGAGGGGCGAAACGTGGAGGTAAGTTTAATTACCCTACTTGCGGTGTGTATGCGTGTGTATACGTTCTCTGCCTCGCAGACAACTCAATTTCGTTTCTGTGGATTTAGTTCCCATTACTATTCTTGTTATTCTTATCATCATCTGATTTGCTGGTGTCGATATATTCTGGGCCTCATCTACACTCGATTAGTTTCCCATTATACTCACCCCGGCCTTAGATTTCGATCAGACTTTCGCCGTCAAGCTCTTGGCTGGCTGCTGGAGAAGAACTGGTGCAACGATTTATATCTTTGTTTGACTGTGGGTGTCGCTCATCTCAGATGACACTCGCCGCCTGGGCTAAGCCGGTCGACGTCGCCGCCTGGGCAGCGCGCGGTGCGGGGTGTGAACAGCTGTTTGGCCCCCTCACGCTCGCTCGCCTCGGCGATCAGCCCAGCTGCGACGTGCCCTACGGCCGCAAGCTCAGTGTTTTGCTTGGGCCCGGAGCCACACTGGGCCCCGGCCCCGCTCAGATCAGGTATTCCATTCCACGTCCACTTGCCACCCGCGGTCGACAACCAGTGATTACGAAGCATCTTATCATCAGACTGTTAATTGAGTGTCGCACCTTATGGATACTCTCTTTGCGGTCCTAAGTCCACCTTACTTCTTCACCTGTCCACGTCCTGCCACGCCCTTTACCATCCCGCCCACCTGCGTTGCAACTTTTTCGTTGCATCTAAACGAAAAAGATGCCCAATAGTAACCCCTAATTCCACTCCCACTTGCTCTACCTATTGCATTTCGTCACTACTCTTGCCTTTTGTTTCCCTAGTCGCCAAATATAGTTCCCTCGCTAGCTACTCACCCGCAACGCCAGCTATACCCTGCTGCTGCCTGTCAATTTTCACATTTTATTTGACAGGCGAACTAGAGTTAGGTTATCGTATTGACTTCCCATCGTGCCCGTGCACAAGCAGCCGATTCATACTCGTCCCTGCGATCGACATTAAAAAAAAGCTGTATACAGAGCGGTGGAGGAATTCGATCCGCCGAAACAGTCGCCTTTGACAATGCTTTGCATCGCGGTGATACAGGGATGTGAACGAAGACGCGCGTTTGGTCGCAATTCCTGTTGACGGGCTCGACGTCGGCCTCCCTCTCGACTTCGTCACCCCTCCAACTATCTCCTTCTCCGGCCCCACCACTGTCAGCACGTCGTGTGGCGTCTCGGCCTGGCGAGTGTCCGCCTCCGCCTCGGACCCCAGCGGGCGGCCCATGCTGACGGTGCGATGGCAAGTGTCGGCGGCGCCAAACTCGCAAGTGAAGGCAAACCTCGACACCGCGCTCCAGTTGCTTGCATCAGCCCGCATCCGAAGTCCCGCGCAACAGCAACTCCTGCTTGAAAGCGAACAGTTGGGGTCCTACCTTTCTGCCCCTTTGCCTCCGGGCGACTACCGCTTCGTCATGTGGGCGCAAACCTTTCTATTCGCCAACTCAGAAGCGGAGTATACTGTCCGTATCACCGACGACCGCGTGCCTAGTGTGCAAGTCGCTGGCGGAAGCCGTCAGGTAGTGAACAACTGAAGAGCACCACGATGCATGGCTCGCCTGAAACGTCCCGATCATACTGTATTCCTGTTTCTGAATTCCCGTGATTTTGCTGTGAGGAGACGGTTTGTCAATTGATCGAGTGTTTTTCATGGTGTCGCAGCTATTATTGCTCGACGAGGGGAAGAGGGTTGAGCTGGACGGCGCGTTGTGGCAGTCGTTGGTTGCTTGCTTCGCGCCCGCTGTTCCGAGTATCACTTGGGAGTGGGGAGAGGAGGTGGCGGGGATGGCCGTGCCCACCCTTCCCCCGCCCGGCCAGGGCCTCGCCTACGTCGACATTCCGCCCCTTTCTCGGATGGCGAGAGGGATGGAGTACCGTCTGATCGCGACTGTATCGATTGGGGAAGAGGTCGCTGCCAGCGCGGAGGTCGTCCTGCTACCGGTGGTCAGTAGCTTGCGGGTATCCTTGGCGGGAGCGAACGGGCAGTGGCCTGTGACCGAGGACCTCACCATTGAAGCGGTGGTAGTCGACCCGGAAGAAGTCGAGCGCGATGATGACGGCGAGGTACTGCGGTATCGCTGGGAGTGCAGCCAGGAAGGGGCTGTGTGCCTTACCGCCGGCGGCGACCTGCTACTGCCGACTATCGACGATGCGAGTCAGACTCGGCAAAGCGCTGCGCTCAACATCCCCGCGGGCTCCTTGGCGCCCGGCGGGCTGTACACTCTCACTCTTACTGCATTCATGGCCGACAGGTGAGTGCGCCGTCGGCGAACAATGGAATCATTGTATACATTTTCCAAACGACGAAAATGCTATTGGCAATTGAATTTGCTTGAAAGTGTGCCGTGTTAACATAGCTAAGAGTTTCGCCAGATCGACTGGTCGTCGTGCGTGTTAGCTGAACTCCCATTGCAATGCTGCGGGATAGGGCGGCCACAGCGGCGGTCGTCGTGGAGCCCATCGGTGCCGAGGGAGCACCGCCCGCTGCGCGGATTCGCCGCTACTGTGCTGACGGCGCTTGTGATCCAACCGCGGCAGTGGATCTCCTTCGTCCACTGGCGCTGCAAGTGGAGGTGCTGAACATGGACGAATCCGAGGTGCGCGCTAGCTCTCCTAAACTACAATAATATTTCAGAGCACTATGATGCGATATGGTTCATTCTGAGAATGATCACCCGTAATTTCATGATTACGACGTTCCTCTCCTCTCCTCTCTTACTGGCGCTTGCAAAAAAGACAGAACACGATTGATGAATCTGATGATTGTGGCTGTTGTAATTGACCAATCAGGTGAGTTTCCTTTGGGACTTGCCCTCGACGATCGTGACCGGCGGCTCGTTGGATGCCCCTAACATAACTATCCTGCCCGAGGCTCTTCGCACCGGACTCAAAGTCGTGCGATGCACCACCACCAACATCGCAACGGGAGCGTCCGCCACCGTGCGCATTAACCTGCTCGGCAATCGAGCTCCGTGGTGCAGCCTCGACTCGCAGCCGGAGGCATGCTTGGAAGTGTCGCCATCAGAGGTGCGTATCCTCGCAACCGAGGCAACAGGGACGGGCGTTTACAACTTATGTTTTCACACTTAGGCATAATGAGCGTCGAAATATGACAATCTGACTGCGAACGACGCAACCGATAACCGCAGGGAGTCGAGCTCGGGGGCGTCCCTTTCGTTGTGACTGCCCCCGGTTGGGTTGATGACGTTGACCGCGCGACGAACGGTGCTCCGGCGGCAGTGCTACTTTACACGTTTGGCTTCGTCAACGACGCAGGCGTGCGCGTCCCCCTCGGATCGCAATACGACTCTACCTTTGGAATATTGAATCAGCTTCCCTCGGGTCGCGAAGTGGAAGGTTTCAGGCGCGAGGTGTTCGTCTGCGTAGACGACCGTAACTTTGCGCGCACCTGCGCTGAGCGCACTGTTGTGGTTCGACCGTTGACGGAGGCAGCTGACGCTGCGGAGTTGATGGAGGGTGTGGAGGCGGGCATGACGCTTGCTCGACAGGTGCGTGCCGCACGCCCTTCCCTTCTCGCCACTCGCCGTGTTCCATGAATAAACTTGCGCTCACATGAAAAGCGGCGAGCACCTTTGCCCGCGGCGAATGGCGAAAGTTTGTTGAAGCATTTTCGTTGGTCCATTTCGTAAGTGTACCATATAATCTTCACCTCAGCGTATGACCGACTTTGTGCACGTCTGGATTTGTGTGCCCTGAGCTGGTGATGTGAATCTGACATATATGCGTACATGCTTAGAATTTACTCAAGAATAATTTACTTATCGTCATTGGACTTGTCAATAATCCCTTTCAAAGCACCAGTGGGAAGTATGTCATTATTGCCATCCTCGTGATAGCTTTCGTCATGCATAAGTTCTAGGTAAGTTTCCGACAACAAACTTAATCACATCCTTTCATTCTATTACGAAATGGTAGCAACGGCTAAAACACATTCAATAGAAAGCCCAACTGGATGCCCATTGCATACCAATTTCACTTCCTGTGGCTAAATGGGCTCGCTATATATTCTTTAGGAATCTCACGAGCGTTTCATATATTCGAGGAACGTGTGTGCCGATTGTCTATGGCATCTACTTGGAAAATTGTCTACTTCGGAGTCCGTAGTCGCGAATCACTTCGTTGCATTACCGACTCAACAAGGTTCGATGTCGAATTAAGATGCGTCCCACCAAGTACAAGCTCACATGTGCCATCGCGTTTCCCAGGCGGCTGCGGCGGCCGAGGGAGCGCCGGCGTCGTCCATGCAGTCAGATGAGCAGCAGATGGGCGAGGCGCTTGCGCTTGCGCAGATGGGGCTAGTCGTGGAAGGGCTGCAGCAGGAGCAGGTCGCGGAGGAGGACGAGGATGCGGCCCTTGGTCTTCGCCGCCGTCGTAAACGACGGCGCATTCTCGCTGCGCAGGGTGAATCGGCGGGCGCTGTAAGACGCGCATTGGATGTCGCTGTGGAGACAGTGAGCAACAGCAAGAACCCGACGGTGGCTCTGGGGCAGAGCACCCAGGTTGTTCGGGCTGCGATGGGGCAAGTCGCGAGTGACGGCAATGTGGCTTTTAAAGCGATGCAACTGCTCGCGCTCGGTGCAAGTCGCCTGCGTGAGATGACTTACCGCGATGGGCTGCCCCTTGGAAATGAGTCGCTCTGGCTACTCCAGCAGGCACGACCCCGCCACCTCTACCCGTCCCGAACACGACGTAGTGCACTGGGGGGGGGGGCGTCAGTTTCTAAATATTCGATACTCGCGGTCGACATTTTCCAGTTGCGCAAGTGTACCGTGTGCTCGGCGCCGCGCTTCAGTATAACCGTATATGCCATCGTTTCTTCGGCCATAAGAGCGCATTGTCGTGCTGGGAGGGGGATCGGCACGTTCATCAACGTGTTGAGTAGCGCAACGGGCCATGTTATCACGAAAATTAACATATTATTAATTTATTGTTTATTGAAGCCCCCCTTTCGTGATGGAGGGGCGGTGACGCCGATGTCCGTTAGAGAATGCCGATAATGCAATTGCTGCTCATCGTTGTTCGCTAAACTATCGACGATCGACGTTATCAGGATAAGCGACGACAAGAGATGCACAAACTTGTTGTGGATACAATTCTTAGTGGGCAGCAGTCACTGCCTTAGCATATTGGTTGGGTATTGTTACGCGAGCACGAGGAATAGCTAGGGATGGCGAGCGAGAAGGGGCGACTCGGTCGAGCACATAGGCAATTAATTAGAGTGATACCCACGAGATTCTGGAGTTCTAGCATTTCAAACGTGTAATTATCGCCCGTGTCCAAAACTTACGAGCAATAACCGAGCCCACGCTCAGTCCCTCGTTGAGCTCACTACCTTGCCTTCACATCATCGTGGCTGACGCATGCTCAATTGGTATATATATATATATATAGATTCTCCAACACGGCACGGCGGCGGACCACTCACTGACGGCCGTCAGAAATTTGTCAACGACCGGCTCCTCTGACCCTCGGAAACTTCATGCGACCGTGCGGGAGGTGCTGGAGGGCGCGGGGGCGTTTCTCCGGGAGACGGCCTCCACACAGATTTTAGGCACACCGGTGGGAATCGGGACGGTGGGGCTGTGGGCCGTGCAGAGCCTCCACACGCCGGAGCAGTTGGCGGGCCGGGTGGAAGCCGCCCGTGCGGAGCGCGCCCTGGGCGGCGGCCCCTTCCGCCCCGACGAGCCGCAGCCAACGGTCGAGTTTCCCGTCGATTTTGCTGCTCGCTGCGATGACCGCCCCGGCTTGTGCGGGGGAGCCGTGGGACTGCTCACAACGTGCGCGCCCCATACTCTGTTTCCGTGATTCTTTCAAGCTTCAAGTTCCGCTTGGTTTTCCTCCTGCAATCGTTGCTTTGTATGAATGGATCTTCATATATATTTTCATTTTCCATGCATCAAGGAGTCGGCGTTAGGCCAACACATTTTTAATATGTGTTAAGTGCCGAAAATGTCCCCTGAAATTTGGGGGGATTTAAACGTATGGCGGAAATAGAAACTGTTTGTTTCTCAGTACTCAGTGCAGTCCCCATCCTTGGTGTAGTGCGCTACATAGATGCTTGTTCAAGGTTTAGGGTTTATTGATTGGTGTAAAGTGTAGAATTTAGGGTTTAAAACTTATCCTCGACAATGATTCTGGACAGTACTTTGTAGTGCATGTGAGGCCATCCACTTTTCAAAACGGGTTTGGGGGAGTCCTAACACAAAGTATTGAAGTGTGATGCGCTTGACTGTGTTTGAATTATTAAGCAGATGGTCGACTTATTATGTAGTATCAATGATATCAAAAAATACATAATGAGAGAGAAAATGTGTGTGTGTTTGTGTGTTTGTGTGTGAAAAATAAGTATCACGACTATGGGCCTCCATGGACTATCTTAATGTTTACAAAAATACATAGTGAGAGACATAGGGTGTGTGTTGATAGGATTATAAAAATACAAAGAACGACAGGCCACTCGTAACAAGATATTCCCGGAAGATCATATCATGAAGGGGCATACATGCGAATAATCACTCATATGAGGAATATTTAGCTAATGTGAAAGAAGCGTCTACTCACTCAGGATCATTCACGAAGGGGGGGGGGGGGGGGGGGGTAGATTTTAACAGCTGATATTGCATGTCCAAGTGCCCAAATATTTGCGAATAGCCCGTTATGAATACATTCATGCACTGCTGCAGTTGCTGACGTATCACAATTTATTTGATATATTTATTTTACAATTGCTAAGCGTCAATTAATCATGTCTGTCTTTGGAATGAGAAAATCACAGTCTGTTAATTAGTTATGGGTTTGACGTAGAACAGCGATATACAAAGAATTCAACTTCACAGATCTTTCGTTGGTTGTATTGTCACTCCGCCGTTGAAATTATGTCAACTATATAGACATGGACTACTGGGAGACTGGCAGCAACCACGCCATGTGTCCCTCGGGGTTGCTATCGTGTCCTGTGTGTGTGTGTGTGTGTGTGTGTGTGTGTGTGTGTGTGTGTGTGTGTGTGTGTGCGCGCATAGCTGTCGTGCCCTGGAAACCGAGATATATCGCATGTCTGTTAGTAATATCGCATTCTGCTGACTCCTTTGTTAGATGCTATCTACATTTTTGGAGGCAGTAACGACCGCCCGTGTCGCGTGTATTACATGCCATGTATATAGTACTCTTTCCAGCGATTGAGGTCGTTGACTTCTGCCTTTTGATGACCGCGCTGCAGATACATTGCAAACGGCAGTTATTTGCACGCCGGGCTCGGAGAGATACTGGACATCGATGGGCTTGAAATGGTGGCAGCCGTGTCCGGAGTCGTTGGCGTGTCGATTTCGAACATCACGTAACTAGCGGCCCGTTTCATTGTTGCATTTTTGGCAGGCCTCACTTGCCACCAGGCCGCCGTCTATGTCCTCTGTATTGGTCGACTGACAACTGCTGTGTCGTCGTCGGCTCCGTTGTAACTGCCCACCGCGCAGGCTGGACTCAACGGTGTTTGATAGCACAAGCAATTACACCGTTACCCTGCCCTTGCCTCGCTGGGAACAGTCGTTGACTGGAGACGAGGCGTCTCGGACTGTCGAGGTCTGCGTTCACATCGACGGGTGAGAGGCGGCCTTCTCCTAGACACGTGCTTTATGCCAGAGAGGTGCCTTTGACGCGGTCCCGACAATTTGATTCGCGACGGTCGGGTCCTCTTTGCGTGTGTTTTAGTAATGCATGTGCTTTGTCTTATTAAGGACTTCTATGCCCACTTTCTTGTTTCCCTCGACAAAAGAAGAAATATGGAAGTTCTTTGTTTGGGTCGGCCGATTGTGTTTATCAATGACAAACATCTTTAACGCTGGGGATTTTTGTGGCTCATTCTCAGACAGCGGCTCAAAATGTTCTCCGTTTCGGTTGACTTTAATGTTCGCTTCTAATATTGGCCTTTCTGGTCGTGACAAAGAGGGGGTGTCTGATTATATTTGTTCAGTGGTCCAGGAACCGCACATTGAACACATACACTCATTTACTTCGTCGACGGAGTGCACTCGAAAACAGATTCACAACATTCACCAGCAGCCGCATCATTATAGCTGAGGAAATATGCATTTCGTGGTAATTCCAACGTTGCCACTTTTGGTTTAAGCAATTTGCAGCTCCACTATCGCGCCTCTACCTTCCTTTTTACGTGTTGTGTGCGTTTGTGTTGCATCACAGGCAGTCTGACCGCGTGTCACACTCCTTCGTGGTCGAAGACGCAGCGGAATCATCTCCGGTGGCGTTAGCCTCAGTCGGCGAGCGCTTCGGCAGCTGCACCTGCGTCGCCAGTGGGGAAGTGTTTGTGGTTTACGCTAGACTGACTCCTGCGGCTGCGGCGGCGACTCGCTTACCCGGCACAGTTCATACCACCAACGACGATAAGAGCGATGGGAAGCGTGTGCTCGCCATCACATTAGGGACCGTCCTCGGCGTCGTCGCTCTTTCCGTGGCTGTCTTTTTGGTGGTCACGTTTGTAGTGCGCCGCCGGGCTGCGCCGCGGCACCCGCCGTGCCTTCCCGACTTCGAGAGCACTCGCCCCACGCGGAACTCGCGACAGTGGCCGTTCACCCGCCACAACAGGTAAGTGGGGTTGACCCACCTCCCTCGGCTCCCAACACAGCCGATACTCGGATAATCATGAAAATGCATGCTTTACAAGAAAAATATTCATAAGCCACCAGGCAAAAAGAATAATAGAGGAAAAAAACCTAATTAGCCTGAGGAACCGATACTAAGATAATCACACTTTATTACATCCTAATTGCGAGTGTACCTTTGCAAATATTTGGCGAGTGCTCGAACTGAAAATTCGTTTTTTTTTTTTTTTTTTTTTTTGCGCCCCCGAAAATTCAATTACAATAAAGAAAGTAGTTTTAGGGTTTTCCTCTGTCGCATGCCCTCCTGTTCCTTGGGCTAATTAGGTTTTTTCCTTCTATCTTTTTTCCTTGGCGGCTTGTGCTGTTTTTTTTTGTAAGAAGATTTTCACATGTTAATAAAGAAAGTCGTGCAATCCACAGTCGTCGAATCCGCAAGGATGGTATTGCACCGCTCAGCCATCCCCGGGTTTCGGATCTGTCGATCTGGTGACCTGGGGTTAGCGTGAGGGTAAGCGCCGGGTATTTAGGGTTTCCATGCCTGCTTGTCGCTTACCTGTATACGCAATTTAAGGCCGGTTCTTAGTGAACTTGGCCACCATCCGCGAAAGATGAGCAGGAATCCACCACCGAAGGTGCTATATTCTCAGGAATCCGGCATCAGCAAAAAAGATAAGAAAACAGGCACGGAAAACCCTAAAAACCTAAACCCTTGGGTTAGCGCATATATATAATGAAGGCACATAATATTTGGCAATCAAATTAAGGCTCCATTATGTTCCGCTATGTACACGTATTGTTATCGGGATCCCGAAATTTACCCGTTTTTCGGCATATATTCATTTTATGTATTTCCCTAAAGTGATACTGCTCAAATAGATAAAATCCACGGTAAAGGCCGGCGACCACACAGTCACGCGACGGAAATCCGCCGTGGAATTGTTTGACGGCAGCGGTTTGCACTTTGCGAAGAGTCCAAACCGCTGGAAAGCAACATATGTCGCCCGGCGTGAAAGAGAGGGCGGGGGGTGCGGTCTTGTTGGCTTAACGGGTGTGGTTGACGCTAGCGACCATCGCATAATATGTCACCGCACGAGTGGTCGAGGATAGAAAGCGGTCGAGAGGTTACCGTTACGGTAGGTCGATCGCAGTTACAGTAGATCACAACACGAATTTAGATCGATCACTGCACCGCTTTGCCTAACCGGTGTAGTCGTCCCGCGGGAGCGCAAGGTACATCAACTCGGCCGAGAGGAATGAGACATAGGCTTGAAAAATGATGTTCCGAGCTTAAATCTAACGAGTATGGGTCTATTAATCTTCGTATATTATGGGGTGTATATTTGTATGTTCCTCAAGGAAATTACAAGACGCCCCATAAGGACGTGGAAAAAAAAAGAGGGGGGAGGGACCAAGAGGGTGAGAGTGACAAGAGGGTCACGGAGTGCAGGGCACGGCAAAGGGGAGCATGCATGTTCCGTAAGATTCGAATGACTTGACAACAATCAATTAAATTTGGACAAAGCAGTAATTACAGATTATCGATCACATGATTAATTGTGACAAGATTATCGATCACATTATGACATTGAGTGTAGTTGCAGAGGACACAACTGTTTCATTCTTACACGATGCTGCCCAGTTCATATTTGTTTGAGTCTTGCGTGAAGAATGTTGTGGCACTATTCATTCGGGGATCCCCTCCGGAGGCCGCTAAACCCTTACCTTCCCCTCTCCTTGGTTTGCAGGTTCCTCCTCGACAGTGATACTTTGTCCAGAATGAACGGCAAGGCCGGTCTCGCTCAAGCGAGCACCGTGGCGACGAGTGCTCATCCCGGCGGGAAGTTGCCCATGTATGAAGCATCACCCACTCCGCGCGAAGTGCGTGATGACAGTTCGCCTGAAATTTTGGCTCAGCGACGTTGCGAGTCGCCGATGGCGCGGCCCGTCGCAACCGACTTCGACGTGCTACCCTCTCCACTCCTCTCATTGAGCCCCGTCTCTACCGATCAGTCCACCCCAAACACGCTCCCGATGCCGGCACCGACAGGGACCGAACATGATAGCGAGGCGTTGACGCGGCAGCTTTCTCCGCTCCAGACACTACGCGCTCGGTTCGCAGGACTACGAACGATGCGTAGGATGTAGCCGCTAGATGACTTGCTGCCACCTCACGCGAGTTGTATATACTACACTAGAAGACAGCGTGTATCGGGTGCTGATGCTCGCAATTTAGCCGCAGAGTAAATATGTGCATACGAATCAATTAGACTTAAGCGCATCACTGAAATGTGTGTGTGTGAAAGCGCCTTGTCCGTACAGTCAAAATACGTCATAGTATATGCCGCGATAAGAAAAGTTGCTGCTTGTTAAGAGTTTCCTCGTTCACCTTTTCAAGAATTCTGTGGTTACTTTCTCCATGTCATGACGCCGATACCAAACATGTCTCCTAGTTGATTTACATGCATACACTTCAATATGGCTCCACCACCACGCATACATCTATCGAACTGAATCCTACCATTGGTTAGCACATCGCGCAAGGTAGTTCTAACTTTACCAATCAAAGCTCGGCTATCTCGAGAAGTACTTGTTAGGGGGGGGGAGCTTGCGTCCAACGCTCGAATAGAAGTAGAATTTCGATTGGGAGACACCAGCCAGCAACGGCATGAACATACTCACAGCACACACTGGGGTGGGGGCGGGGGCACAATGTGTTTTCGCCAGTAATAATAGTGAAATAACTTTGATCAAGTGACATTCATACTTTATGACCCCGCTTGACTAGAATCTAGCGTGAAGAGAGAGCCCTTGTGTCATAACTCAACAAACAGAGCCCGGATTTTATCTGATTGGTATCGTTTAGTTTCCGATGTAATTTCCTGGATCTCATATGCTGTGTATTTACATGCTGATGATAAGGCTAGGGATCAGCCATCGATACATCGTCGATAATTTCATCATCACCCGTTGATGGTGCCATCGATGTGATAGGTTGCGACAACAACATCGAAAAGTCTCAAAAGTCGTGAACAAGTACGCCTACCCGGCCAACAAATTCCATGTCTTCAAGTAAAACACTCACAGTTTGTCCTCTCTTGCAAAGACACATAACGCTCCAAAACCGAATATACATCGGGAACATGCTGACATATGTAGCTAAATCCGCAAAATAACTTCGTCAAGACATGTTGAACTTGTTAGTTACGATGACCTCACTTGGATATTATTTTGGAAGCAAGGGAGCACGAAAACAAATGATGGTTGGCAAGTGAACTATGTTGCAGCGGGAAAAAATGATGAGCGCGAAATCGCCCCTCTCGACCGCCGATCGGCCTAGGTCGGCACCCCGGTTCGGTGGGAGTAGGCCGTGCATCGTGAAGGTCGAGCAACAACTTTCATTTTGCATTCTCGACAAATGGGTTATGTTTAGGTATGTCATTTTTGATTACAAAACTACTTTGAGTTACTATGGTTTAGGCGGGGGGGAATGTGGCAATTCCTGAGGTTGCTTAGAGATTTTAACCCTTGAAGAACATCGGCCCACATTGAAGACATGTATGTCGAGAGGTGTACATGGTCGAAGAGTACCCGGCACGATCGTTACTCATGTGTGACTTGTCGGACATAACGCTTATTGGCCGTTAGAGAGCAGCCCGCCGAGTTTGATTGTATTTTTTGTATTTGAACTTCGAAAATCCGTCTTTTGTATGCCCTGGCGGGCGTTAGAGGGCCATGTTAATCCATGTACGCACGGAATGGGATGAAGGGGGTTAGAACCGCCGCTTCCCGGAACGGAATTGTACGCCTTATCCAAGTACCGCCAAAAGTCGGTACCCGATAGGAACATATTGTGTATATGAACCTATCGCATCGCATCGCATCGCGACTGAGCGGCGAACACCTATAGCGAACACCTATAGGTGGAGGGCCAAGACTCCCCCGGAGTCTTGCGTACACATGTGTCCATTAGTAGTCCTACGGAGGGATATGTAAACACTCCACCTTAATGGACAAACTCCGGCCGGTGCCCTAGTAAACCCCGCGTAAACGCGGAGGGCCCATAACATGTTAATCCATGTACACACGGAATGGGATGAAGGGGGATAGAACCGCCGCTTCCCGGAACGGAGTTGTACGCCTTATCCAAGTACCGCTAAAATTGGGTACCCGCTAGGAACATATTGTGTATATGAACCCATCGCATCGCATCGCGACTGAGCGGCGAACACCTAAAGCGAACACCTATAGGTGGAGGGCCAAGACTCCCCCGGAGTCTAGCGTACACATGTGTCCATTAGTAGTCCTACGGAGGGATATGTAAACATGCCCGGCGGCAACGCTACGAGGGCAGCCCTAGAGCGAAGAGGTACACCCGCTGGCATGTCGGTACCAGCCCCACCTCATCGTAGTGGGCGCAAGTTATTACATTAAAAGCATGGTTGTGTTGTTTACATATCCCTCCGTAGGGCTACTAATGGACACATGTGTACGCTAGACTCCGGGGGAGTCTTGGCCCTCCACCTATAGGTGTTCGCTTTAGGTGTTCGCCGCTCAGTCGCGATGCGATGCGATAGGTTCATATACACAATATGTTCCTATCGGGTACCGACTTTTGGCGGTACTTGGATAAGGCGTACAACTCCGTTCTGGGAAGCGGCGGTTCTATCCCCCTTCATCCCATTCCGTGTGTACATGGATTAACATGTTATGGGCCCTCCGCGTTTACGCGGGGTTTACTAGGGCACCGGCCGGAGTTTGTCCATTAAGGTGGAGTGTTTACATATCCCTCCGTAGGACTACTAATGGACACATGTGTACGCAAGACTCCGGGGGAGTCTTGGCCCTCCACCTATAGGTGTTCGCGATAGGTGTTCGCCGCTAAGTCGCGATGCGATGCGATAGGTTCATATACACAATATGTTCCTATCGGGTACCGACTTTTGGCGGTATTTGGATAAGGCGTACAATTCCGTTCCGGGAAGCGGCGGTTCTAACCCCCTTCATGCCATTCCGTGTGTACATGGATCAACACAACAAAAATGCTCGGCACGGACCTTTCGGCATGCATGCATAATTGTTATAGTCTCAAATCCGCGCACGGGCACCACGAGAGCGGTGACATCAAAACTGACATGTCGAAGGTCGTTGGTTTGTTTGTCATGTGCAAAAACAGTGAAAACACGAACAACGATCGAGCTACTTATTGTGTGTGATTGAGGTGTGTTTGGCATTGAGTGTAAGCAGCATAATAACACGTGAGTCGTTGGCCTTCGAAGCTTACTACACAAACATGTAATGTGAAATACATGAGGTAAATTTCTTAGTCCCAAAAACCTGACACGCGGATTAATTAGATGTATACTTTAACCAAAGCCAAAAACGTCATGACGAGTATTAACGACTAGCCTACTATATATATCTAAAGATACTTTTCTGCCGTTGTTCAATCGCAACTTGTCGCTTTCTACTAGTCTTCTTCGAGCGCGTACTTTTGTCGTCGTTTAAACTTGAACTCATGCGCTAATTTAATACCGGTAGTTTTCTCGTATGACACGTAGCAATGTCTTCCACGGGTTGTCTCCCGCCTTGGATAGTGTGGCAGTTTGCCTATGCTCACTACCTCCTATCATAAATCAATGTAGCTACCTTGCTGCACACGGCAAAATGTACGAGGCGAACATGGGGCCGGAAAGACGAGGCGTAAAATGTGAGGCGGAAAGACCGTGAGTACAATACAAAGACCTATAGCGCTGATTGTTTATCTCGTTATTGGCGGTGCAGCGCTTGCCCGGGTGCCGCTTGTCGAGGGGTTGCTAGCCCGGCGCGAAGGTGACGGATGTTGAAACCGTAAAGACATCAAAGATTTCTACGCGGCCATGGATGGGGCCGGACCGTGGATAATTTGACGCGAATTCTGGCCGGTAACCGTATGTATATGTGTTTACTTGATTAGGGGGATGGCTTTCGCCCCAATCTTGGTTGCATCAACCGGAGTATCGGATACCGTGCGGCAAATCTAGAGGGTGTTCGGCTCCCAAGTATATGCTGTAGCTTTAACCGCTGATCTATCTATCCCTAGCCGCGCCGAACATCTATACGGCACAAGCCATCGCAGCCACATGTCCCCATGTTTGTGGCCAACACGATGGGAGAATACAAACCGCATACTTTGAGTCGCCCATAACGGTAGTAGTATTTATCACGTAAAGTGGGAATAACTTTCAGGTTCCGGGGCGACGACTTTAGGGTATATCTTAAAACCGTGGCTGAACCGCGAACCCTATTGCATCGGATTTTTGCCATGACGAAGACCACTTGTTCCCACTTATCCCTAACCTGCATCGTAAGTACATGTTTTAGTCCACCCTTTCTTCAATGAGCTACTAACAAACGTACAAATAAGCCCTAAAACCTGAAATGCCAAATTGCCACCATAGACAAGAAGATGCTCAATTTCATGAGTACCGTACCCTATATCAGTATATGTATTGACACACCTTCTACACCGCTCTTCCGATAAAGTCCGTTCGTTGTAAATAGGTCTCGCGTTGTGTGGGTGTTTAGCATGTAGGGTTTTTAGGGTTTGGCTGTACTTTAGCTCGTTGGAAAGGCGGACCGAAACTTGTGTTGACGGTGAAGTTAGGGGAGAAGCGGGGCACAAATGGGGCCCGTCCCGGCTAGTATCCGACGACGTATTATGGTTTGCGGCCCATCCCCGATTTTGGGGCATACCCTTATTCGGGCGCCCCGGAATTTGGGTTTCCCACATTCTGGCTGGTGAGTACTTCCGAAATGGGCGACAAAACATGCGGTTTTCATGATCCCAGCATGTTGCCCGCAAACATGGGAGCACGTGGGTGTGATGGCAGGTGCCGTTAAAATGCTTGACATTTGTGGAGTTGGGGCCGGAAACCCACAAGTTGGGAGGCTAAAAAACATTAACTTTGGCGTACGGTGTCCGATTTTTCAAGCAATCTAAGTTGCAAGTGGAATTCTTTCCCCCAAGTAAGTATAAGATTGCATTTTAATTTACGCTGGTTCTCGCGTCAAATCTGCCATCCACCGACATCCGGGCCCTCGTACAGCCAACTAAAACTTTCAGGGTTTCAAAATCTGCCACAATCGCGCGGGGCTAGCAACCCCTCGGCAGTTGGTACCCGCGCACTCGCTTCGGCAATACGCTCAGCAATCAGCGTTCTATGCTTCTTCTATTCACGCCGTTGCCCATTTCATACCCCATGATGGCATGGTGCCGTGCCATTTGCCGTAGGCAAAATGAAAGCCCGTGCTAGGGTACTTTGCGATCTCCCCACAACTTTCACGCTAGGCGATGCGCAAGCTTCAAAGGCTAGCGATCCGCGCGCTAGGGTGCATACACTATAAGTCAGCCACCCCCCAAGCCCAATACACTGCAAGTCAATCACCGCTCAAGTCTCTAACCCGTGCTCCTTGTTTGTATTCCCGGCACGTGGCAAGAAAAGCACGTGCACACGCCATTTCACTCTGAGTGTCACCGCTCTTTAGACGGCCGGGCGCAACACACTCGGCGGATACTCGTGCAATTGTGAAATTTTGACGGGATGAGCGGCGTGATATGGCGGCAACGATCCTCATGATCAGCCGCCACCGGAAAACCCCGTAACGGAGGGTTTTATTATAATCTCCGTACCCCGCGGCCCGAAGGATCTAGCAGCGGTGACCATGCTTTACCCCACCGCTTCCCACAGTCGACATGCACATATAATATCATAGAGTGCGAGCCCGAGTCAGCGCGGAAGCTCGCACTCGAAACAAGGGTGCTCGAAGGACGCGCGATCGGTGGGTGGAGGGTACGGCCGTTGGCTGGTTTTCGAGACATGACACGGGTGCCATACAAAAAGCTGAGGAAATGTCCGTGAAAAAATTTCAGCGCGGCAACTAGAGCGCTAGCTTTTTTGTGTGGCAGTCTTTGTCCCCCCACCTGCCCTCGAGGTGACAGGGGACCTCGACTAGGAGAAAAGTCGCGACGGGAGGAGCGGCTACGACCTTGGGGCGGGGCTCACGGGATGCGACGGCGGGATCGACGATCGATCGCGCGAGGAGGGGTTATTCGCTAGCCTTTCCTTTCCTTTCCTTGCCCCGGCAAGACCGAAGTCACGCGGGAGCTAGATTAGGCTGGCCCGTCGACGTTCTCGAACGTCGATCGCCATAGGCCGGTCGGCACCCCAGTTGGGAGCGGGCTGTGCATGGTAAAGGTCGAGCGGCAGTTTCATTTTGCATTCTTGACAATTGATATTTATTTTTAGATACTTTTTCTTGATTTCAAGAGCTACACAAAGCAGGGCTGCACAAAGCACGTTTACATGTGTCTGAATTTACTTGGAGTGCTTGTCGTTGGGTGTGGCTAGCATTGCCGGTTGATCTCGCATATCTCACATCCAGTAGCTTGATGGTAGTAAACGGCAAGTAATAAAGAGGAGTAGAGACATCGTATATCTCTCTATTTCCCGGCTGATTCCACTTGCATCGATGTTGACGGCACCACGACTCCAAGGTTCCCCAGGCGGGGCAAGTTGTGGGTGCCCAATAGAAGCATAGCCAAATGCGCAGAGTTCCACCCCTTTGATGCCATGTTATCACAATTTCCATGTCACGAGTTGAATGGCAGACCACTGCGACACATGCACTCGTATTCGGAAGTAGACCGCTTTTCCCCCGATAGCCTCACGCTCTTCTAGATTGTGCGGGTGGTATATGAATGACGGCAAGCGGGTGAGCTCCTTCACACGCTGCATGGCATCGCCTAAAACCGTCATGGTACTGACGTTTGGAGCTCAAGAGGTCCTCAAAGTGGGGCCATATGAGGCTGAATTCCACGAGGGGTGCTGACCGGCAAATTTCTTCCTTGCCGGCGATCCATTTGTCATCCACGAGGAAGCCGCCCCCCTATGCGAAAGCGGGAACACTCTAATTCGGGGGTCCGATCCATAATCACTTGGTGAAGGGACCTTCCGTCATGATCGCCCAACTTGGTACGTTCTCCTCTTTCCCACATGTTGCCCTCAAGAGCTACATTGTCCTTCACAACTTTCAATAGCATTTCCCGAGAAGCCGCAGACAAGCCGATGTCAGCCATGCCCTAACGCGTTCGAAGCCAACCACGCATAACTACTTTGGTAGGGCATGTGCCATGCCATTAATCTATGGATAGCATTATAGCTTTAGGTATCATGTCCTTTGTTTAAAACTGAGGGAACACATGCGACTCTACCATGGCAACATGTGGCAGGTCCGTGACCTCCTCTCGTGCGGGGTCGATTGACCCAAGCTAGTAGGCCTCGGCTGTGTCGTCACTTATTGCGTCGCCTACAATGTGAGACAACGTGGCATATGTTGCAGCATATTATTGTTTATCGTCAACATACACATTCTTTTTGCTAAGCCATCGTATGCATGTGCGAGGCGAAATGCAACAATGGCGTATGCAGCCGACTGTATCCAAGCGTTATGTGTCGGCTTCCCATGCATAGTTAACGAGTGCTCTGCCATTGTCCCGGCAACGTAGTTACCCAGCTCTCCATGTACGCCCCCGCGAAGAGGCCTGCATGATGCACGAGATGACCTTGCCCGCCCTTAGCCCTCCACTTTTGTCCCGTAGGTATTCACAACCCGCCACAAGTGCGTAGGCCAAGATCGCTCCATGCCCGTGTGCTTTAAGAAGAGAGAGGAAAGGCGAGCAATACTTGTCTTTTGGGGGCAATACCGATGATTCACAAGTTTTGCATATCGACCAAAGCGCGCGTACATGTACTCAATTTAACCTTCAGAAATGTACGTGGTACTTTGTGCACTATGATGTCCGAATCAAGTGAAGCAACGTCGACGATGGTCCCTTCCTTTGCCATCACCAAGAGCTGCGAATCCGCCTCGTAAGGCGCTAAAGCGTACGGGATACTAACTTTACGAAGCTCGCTAATACAAGCTTTCACTGCATTGTAGCCCAGTTTCAGTGATGCGACCCCCTCCTTGTCTTCGTGGTGCATGCGGATGTACGCGGCATGTTGCTTCCGAGCACGCGCTTCGTTCGTCGGCGTCATGGCGGGCATACGGCCACCACCGAACACCAACATAAGTCGAATCATGCGCCCACTCACTCGCTGGGCTCGTTGCTTTACACGTGCAGCAAGGCGAGAAAAGTCCCCGCGCTTGACGATGTCTCCAACGTACCCATACTCGAAGTGATGCATCCACACATATGCATCTACCCCCAACACCGCGCCATAATGAATACGTTGATATACGCTCGCCTCGTGGTAGAGATGACTACTTGTGTAAGAAGCCCGTTAACCCCCATTTGACGACAAGGGGTGCCTGTCGTGTGCGTGCCATTGGTCGAAGTGGTGCTCGCACGGCGCAGGATGTGCGGACATGCGCGCATGTGTGTGACGTCGCAACGAATACAGTTACAACGCGGCGGCATATATGTACACACCGTAAATCGGACCCGGTGTTAGGGAATACACTGTCATGATATGTAAAAAATTCCCTGAACAAAGTCGTTCCATGGGATGTTGAGATTTGCTGACGGGCTTATGTTTTCCCCTTTTTTATTCTGTTTACTTGGTGGACTCCGCTGCTTTTTCTTGTAAGAATATTTGGATTTTCTGACGAGACTGTATGTTGCATACTTTCGGTGATGTAATGAGAGTGTGCTTGTGGCGAGTTTCGTCAGAAGCACGATTGGATAAGAATGTCACGGAGCGATATCCATGGGCAGTGCTGACGATGTGGCATGCCTTCCTTTTCCTCGGGCTTGGGTTTTTTTTCTCTTTTCTTCTTCTTGCTTGGTGGCCTCCACTGCTTTTTCTTGTAAAGCAGTTCTTGATATATATCATCGTGTATAGAGTTGTTCCATAATAAGCTAAAGTACTGCGAATTTCGGGCCGCGGGAGGCGAGTACTAGATTATTGGGCTACAAAATTCCGTACCTGTCGCAGCGCTGATACACTGGCGCGCCCGCACTCTCATCAGCACATCACTGGACCGCTCCCACTCGCCAAGGTAGCCCCCGTCCACATATTTCCCCCTTTCTTGCTTTGTATTTAGCAGACGGGACGTACCCTAACTAGTAAGTATCATTAGGCGGGGTGTTGAGCGGCCTTGTGCGTGTGATCTAGGCCGCTCCATGGGCGTCCCCAAGTTGCTACAATATCTCGGACCACTCCTAAGAACCACCAACTTGTATGGCGCTGCGGAGGGCAAACGCATTGGTGTAGACGGCCATGTTTGGCTACACCAGTTCGCGTACCACTGGGCTGAGGACATTGTATACCACAAAATTATGAGCCGCTCGCACGGGAGTTCCTTCAACAAGCGCAGTATGTGTTGGGGCAAGGAGTGGAGGTATTTTTCGTTTTCGACGGGGCGCCCACACCTACGAAACGGTGCACTGACCAAGAGCGGCAGCGGCGGCGCGCTGTAGCCTTGGCAAATATTATGCATGGAAGTAACATTGACCCGTCAACAGCAGCGTTGCGTGCAGCTGTGTCCTTGGGTTGGCCGGCTGTGCAGGCGACAATCTCCGTGTTACGCAAGCATGGGATACCCTACTTGGTCGCGCCTTATGAGGCCGACTCGCAGCTTGCCCTACTAGCTAAGGCTGGTCACGTGTGGGCCGTCGCGACTGTTGACACATACTTTATCATCCATGGGATTCAACGTATATTTTTTCGTGTTTCTAGGGGAAGTGGGCGGGCTGCGTTTTGGGACAGGTCGTTGGCGGAGAAATGGCAAGGGTGGCCAAACGAGGATGCTTGGAAGACGGACTTCTTGACGATACTGGCAAGTTGTGGGTGCGGATTTTTGACCGCCTACACACTCGCAGCTGGCTGTGACTACGACACCAAAATCACCAACGTTGGACCCGCTGGAGCCATGCGCGCATGCAAGGCGGTCATGGTTGTGCAAGGCGAAAATGTTTTTGCAGATCTCAACGTAGCTGTGCCCTTTCTCGCTGATGAACTAAAGCTCTTGTCTCCAAGTAAGTGATTCCCTCCAAATTTGCTCTCACTAAATTCTTCTTCTTGTTGATTAGTTTGGTTGCTTGAGTAATTTATTTTCCCTTTTGCATGATGCGGAATCAATAGGCCTAGATGTTTCGCAATGGATTGGCAAAGCCAGGAATGCACTTGTGGTGTTTGCGAATGCGTTGGCATACAATCCTCAAAGCAAGAAGGTGGAGTCGATGACAGGGGAGGATTGCCAAGTGGCAATTACCAGGTGGCCTTTCTTGGGAGAGCCCATTTTGCCATATGAGGCTGAGCAAAGGGCGCTTGGATTGATTTCGCCGTTTGTCGAGCCATGTGATTTGCCTCATGTGACTTTGGCTGAACCGATGGCAATGGATGCATGGCTTACAGAGGACATGATAGAAGGGGCCAAGCTCCCGAATCTACCATGGCCTACTGACTTTCACCCTACAATTCAGGTGAGTCATTGTTATTTAGTTTTATTGTTCTGCATATGAAGGCGAAATAACTTGTATTGATTGTTTGTTGGTTCATTGCTTGATGCTTAGGTTTTAAAAACATGGTTGTCCACAAGAGCGGGCATGAGCTTGCAGAGTGGTAGCACCCGGTCGGAAATCATTGAGGTGGTGAAGGGACGACTAACGCTAGAAGCGGAGATGAAAGGGCGCGGGGAACGTATTTTGCTACGGGACCCAACAGGTCGTAGTCTACACCAACATCTATTGCATAGCAACCCGGGTAGCTGCTGGCACTTCACATTCGAGCAAGCAAGCAATGGTGCACTACCACTAGACGGTTGGGTGTCAGGACGGGAGGAGATTGCCGCCGTTGCTCCTTTCATTGAGAGGCAGGTTATCTTCAGCCATTGGGAAAGGTAAGATATTTGGATATATTATTAATGATGTTATTTATCCTTATCATCACCTAGCTATGATGATGTATGTGCATGCGTTGCTTTGAAGGTACGCCACAGAGGTGGCGGAGAACACGAGGTGCTTGCTGGATGACGCGTACTCTAGAGTCCTTGAGATGAATCGCCTTCAAGGATTTGGCTATCATCCAAACAACGAGGCAACAATTCCTCGCACACAGCATGGCGGGATGCAACAGTCTGTGTACTTCCGCTTTAGGGCTCCTGCATCACAACGGGCTGACAAGTCTTACAAGTGCTGGATGGAGTGCATGACAGCTAAGTTCCCCTCCAGCCATCCCTTTGTCACCAAAATAATTGGTGCAGGATGCGATTGCCCTTTAGGTATGACGGGGGAGTGCGTGCACGTTCTTATGTGCGCTTTCACGGTGCACCTACTACCCCGTCCTGTTCACATTGTCGGGGCAATACAACAACCAACAACATCGGTTCTATGCGCTTGGGCCGATCCCGGCAAAGGAGAGACATATGACGTCACCACCTCGCTTGCCCACATTCCTTTTATGCGGGTAAAGATGAAGAAGCGCAACAGTCATGCACGGACTGGTAGCGCATCTGAAAACAATAGTTCACGCCGAGTGTTGCAGGTTGCTGAGACTGATGGCTGGCGAAATAAGTTTATTTCGATATCTGACAAGGACATGGAGAGATTGAGCGATTCACGCAACCACCCGGCCAGAGTGGCTGCTCGCCATGCACTATGGAGGGCAGCGAAACGAGCACAGGGGGCTATGTGTGCAGCAGAATCGGCATTCGGCATGTTGGATGGCGATCTTCATTTGGATCCTTACACAATTCGTCAACTATCCGTGATGGGGGATGAAGAGGCATGGGGGAGTGACACTAGCACCAGTACAGATGATTGCAGTGACGACAGTGGTGGTGGAACTTCATCTTCAGACAGCGACACAAACTAAGACTAAGCCCCTTCTATTCCCCATTTGCTAGTGTGCTTGCGTCTTCCTTGTTCCTAAGGGGCTTGTATAAGTTGCACAGGTGACCAACAACGTTGAATATCTTGGCCAAGATGTCTGTGTAGTACAATGGAATTTTCTTTTGGCTAAAGAAGCCCCAACCTTGCAACCTGCTGAAATGGCGCTCGACATGAATGCGGAGATTGCTTTGCCCCTTGTTTCCACGCCTCTCATCAATGGTGTACGTCTTTCTGCCATTCATCCGTCGAATGGGTGCCACCATTTGACAGCCAAGAGCATGTAGCTGCTCTGCCAACCTGTCAAACCCCTTATCAACAGGTATTGAATCTCCCCTTTTCAAAATGAATGGGAATGGCGATGCTTGGAAAATCTCAATATCAGAGATTCGGCCCGGGAAGGCTTCAGAGCTGCCGCAATAGGCGCCTAAAGGTGAGATGCCTCCCAATATCTTGGCTGTGTGATAATGCTTGTAGTAGCTAAAGCATGTCCTACTAGCCTTTCTGCTGCATGGTTGCTGGATCCTTAGCTCTGTGCAATCTAGGATGAAGCGGATGCGGCTAGTGCCATACGCTTTCTTCCACTCCTCCATCAAGGGGCCTTGCATGAGCTCGACCTCAGGTACAGGGAATTCAGCTTTGAAGAACGTGTCCATGAAACTAATCCAGGTAACGAACACCCTAGATAGAGTGCCCAAAGGTATGCCCATCCATGAACTGATAACCCGGGTACCCAGTCCAGTGCGTAGCTTCACTAATGTTGCCAATAAAGCATCCTCCGGGGTGATTCCCTTGATATGTCGACCCACGCTCTTTCTCTTGGCAGTGCCATTATCAACGGCTCGCATGCGGACAATTGTTTGTTTGCCATGCCAGTAACGTAGACGATGGACCTGACCGTTCCAATTAAGCCAATCAAAGAGCGCTTGCAGAACTTCTGCATTGTGCATGCCAGTGAGTTCGGAGATAGCTTGATTCCACACGCTGCCGGGCAACATGATGTTATTCCAGGTAAGTTTTAAACTTGTCTCTTCTTCAAGCATGGCCAACGCTGTTTGCACTCGACGAGTTTCTCGTTTTGACATGTTGTAGCATCGCTTCCATTTCTTGATGCATTTTGAGTGTCTCAGCCCTAGCACGCTCAGCAATAGCCTTTTCCTCTTCCAGCTCTTTAATTTTACGCCATAGTTGTTGAATCTCCACTGTCTTGTTTGCGTTGTTTTTTTTTTCCAACTCCAAACTTTGTTGTGTGCGTTGCAAGATAGCTTTGAAGTGGCCGGACATATCTGGGCGGGGGGGCTTGGAGGCTAATCTAATTGTAGATAGACTGGGCGATGATGACATCTCGGGCCTCGCTGGTGTGGCGCCCGCTTCTACTCGCTGCCTCTTAGCCATGACTGCCGATTTGGAATTCGGAGGAGGGTTGCGAAGCGGGTTTGTCTGCCCAGTGAAAAGTGCTCTTGAAAGAGGAGACAAAACTGCCCTTGTCTGAGCCCCAATACATGTGCTTCTCGTACTTGAGGCCGGCACAAACACAATATCGCCATGCTCGTTTGTCGTCCATCTTTCTTGCTGATCAACAAAGTCTAGTGCGGTAAGGAAACTAGTTCGGAGACCGAGCTTGCGCTAACCGCGACTTCCGACTTTGTGGCGCCGCTCCATGTCTCGCGCGCGCGGGTACTTGTATCGGCGCCAGTATAACCCTGTAGCCCAAAAATTTTAATCCCCCCTCCGCGAGCTAGTACTTCAGCTTATTATGGAACAACTCTATAGGTGATGATTATTCCCAGTAGTTTATCCTCTGAGAGCTGAAGGCCATGGTACAGGTACAGACACCGGTCCAGACAGATGCCTGTCTGTACCACAATGTGTGGACATTATTATTCTGATACGGAATAACGTGCAGAGAAGAAAAGAGGGACAATAAACCTAATATAGGTGCTGTGGCGTGCCTTCCTGTTCTTCGGGCTTAGGTTTTTTCCTTTTTTCTTCTTTTTGCTCGGTGGCCTCCACTGCTTTTTCTTGTAAGAATTTTTTTATTTTACTGAAAATAAACCTAGTACGGATTGATGTGTAATCTTGTTTTTCATGTAAGAAATATATTAGTAATAAATTTTAGGGACTATCGCTATAAGGATTCCTAAAAGATTTTGATATACGGAAACTCACCGCTGGCGAAAACGAGTGGGTTTTTATTTTTTTAGCGCCGCCGGGATATGGGACTGGTAGGGAACCCGCACCCGCACCCTCTACAGGCGGCGTTTTGCAAGCATGACTGAGAAAACGAGCCGTATCAGCAACAAGCTCTACTGCTCTTTCTTATAAGTTATTTTTATTAATCCTTATGTATCAGCAATACAAGCTTACCGATCTTATCGCGAAACATCCTGATTTCCAATATGCCTTTTCTTGTAACAGTATCAACATTTTGAAAACATTCTGATTTCATCAGGAGTACTGGATACGGGGAGATGGTGGTTGTCGTATATATTTTAAAATAATAAATAATTCTGCTGAATATGTATAATTATGTCCGTATGATGCAACACTTCGTTCGTCGAACTACTTATGTTTCCTTTCGGCGTTTTTGGGGGGATGTGCGGCGATAATTCATGCAACGTCTTTCTGCTGCTCTTCATGGTACTCTGGGTTCCTATCTCCGTGATGCTTTGCAGGAGGGCAGTGCCGACGCTGTGGGATGCCTTCCTGTTCCTCGGGCTTAGGTTTTTTCCTCGTCTTTTCTTCTTTTTGCTCGGTGGCTTATGCTGTTTTTTCTTGTAAGAATTTGATTCTGTACTATATTACAAGATGTATCATTATCGCAGATACCTGTACTGATACTCTGTCGCCACCGTACCTGTAGTCGCTGCATGTATGCCGATCTAATCACTATGCACCGCCATTTGCGGTGGGCTCCTGCTGGCTCCCCCCTGCGCAACGTGCTCTTACGGTGGCGCAGTTAATCGGTGTGGGGCGTGATTTTCCTGGTCGGCAACGGTAGGTGTAGTCACATGTAGTTTCATTGGACTGCTCTTTGAGCGTCGAGTAATTTCGCCCAGATTTAGAAGCGGAGCATGTCGCCGCGATAGTGAATCAGCGTTGTAAATTTACGTGCGTACGTCCACGGCGGGCCGCGACGGCCACCGTTCCGAGACGGGCCGGTTATTATATTGGCGGCAATGACGAGCGGCTCAACGCTCGAGGCAGAGATTGGCCCAATACATCCGCCAGCGTTTCCAACGGTGGTCCAGGCTCCAGTATCAGGATGGCCGGAGGGCGGCGAGACGGCGGTGGCGGTGGACGGAGTAGGCCGCCTACGCTTCCTTAGCCCCGAGGTGTTATTAGCCAACAGGCCGCGGCACCAACGGGGTAAACGACTACTGTGGCAGATTCTACTGCGGACCCGCTTCCGATTGTTTCGGGCGCACTGTCGCGCGCTGTTGCGAAACTGGAGGGACTCCGGGGTCATGATAATGACGGCGCTGCTTAATTCAGCCTTGACACTAGCGGAGTACCTCTACCACCTGCTGGCTCCGCTCCCGGAAAGTTGCCCCTCGCGAGGGTTCCCATTCCGTGCGGGTGTCCCCCGTGGCTGCGAGTCTGTGTTCCACCTCACGACCGCCATCAGCTCCGTCCGAATATTTCTGGGAACGGCGTGCTTGGCGGGGATTTGGACGCAGCGGGTATTTTACGCCCAGGCGCGCCTGGCCAAGGCCAAACAGAAGCCAACGGGGGCATCCGAGATGATGATGGCGGGCACTGCCGCTTACAACTCACCGTACAGCACGGCGGCCGACTCTCCTGACGACAGCAATATTCGACGAGCGGGCGTCAACGGACAGGTACTCGGCCGTAACTATCGCACGCCTGGGCTTCAGAGTTTATCAAATGTGCGCGTGTGGGGTGGCGGGACGTCGGGGTGGGCGGTCGCTTCGAGCAAACAGAGTTGGTTGGAGGCGACGGGTGCGATGTACAACAGCATTATGCTTTTAATCGGAACCACCCTCGCCGTGACGATCCTGCTCGCGCTGAGTAACCTAATCACCGCGCTGACCGATAATGGATGGAACAGTGGAGCATCCTGGGACTACGCCTGCCGGACGTGCAGTGACGAAGTGTCGGGGGGGCCGACGACGCGAGATGCGGTAGTGGCGGAGTGCATGGAAACGGGTCGCACGCCGCTGAACTTGTGTTTCCTGTCGTGGCACGGGCGATTAGTGCTTCCCACTCTGATTGGGGGTCAGGTCGTATCACTGGGCCTCCTCACTTGCTTCACACTTCAGGCAGCTTGGGACCCGGTCGCGGTGGAGGCGGGGAACGCGACGGGGCAGCGTTGGCTCAGCCGCTGGCGAGTGACGCACATCGTGATGGCGCCGTGCATGATGTATGTCGGATTCCCTATCATGGGCGTGCAAGCTATGGAATTTTACTGGGCGTCGCGCGCCGTGGTGGAGACGGTCGGCTGTAGCTGCTTCATTGTCGGCGTGCTCCAGCTCTGCGCGTGCGTGTGGGTGCTACAGAAGGGCACCAATGACATTGATGACAATACATTCCCGAAAGACGATGCCACTACTCCGCGCCCTCGATCAGCTTCCTTGCGACGCGTGTTGAGTCTTCCCAAGATGGTCTACAAGGCGTTTCTCCACGACTCCGTCTCTCTCCACTTTACGCACATCTTCATGCTCACGCTCCTGATCCACAGCTTCTCCTTCCCCGAGATGTCTGCCTACGGCACCCCCACCACCATCACCATCATCCTCCTGCGCGCCCTGGGTGCCGCCATCTTTGTGCTCGCACGAGACACCCCCGCCGACTTCTCCGACCTCAAGCGCGACCCAAATGGCGCTGGCTTCGGCCTCGTCGTGGATGCGTGCTTGCTACAGGAAGCACTTCGCCGATACTTGGAAAATACCAGCCCCATTGAGCACCTCCCAACTTACAAGGCCACAGTGTATCGAATGGAGGCGTGCATGGCAGGTAGGTGTATACACATCTCTCTCTACTTTTGTTTCCCTTTGTGATCCTTAATGCTTATGACTGCTCTCTCACTGTGTCAGCGATGTTGCCAGTGTCGTACCGGTGGCAGGGCACAGAGACCTTCGTCTGTCCGGGGCTAAAGCTAAACATGAGTAGGTGGCAGATGGAGGAGCTGGTGCGTGCGCTGAGTAGCACCTCCTGCTTCTACGTCTGGATCGACCGGTTGAGCGTGCCGCAGTACGAGTCGGAGCTGCAGAACACGCTGCTGTCGCGTATGATGGCCACGTACGCCAACGCGCGAGAGACTCTGGTGCTGCGGTCGATGGAGGAGAAAGGCAGCCGCTACCATGAGCGCGCATGGTGGGTCCTCCCGCTATTTTTCTAAGCCAGGGAGTCCCCTTATCCATCCCTCTGGATATAGAGAAATGGCTAGCAAATGAATGTCTGTTATCCGCACGTGTGTGTGTGTGTGTGTGTGTGTGTGTGTGTGTGTGTGTGTGTGTGTGCGTGTGTGTGTGTGTGTGTGTGTGTGTGTGTGTATGTGTGTGTGTGTGTGTGTGTGTTTTATTGTTGCTGTTGTGTTTAACCCAGTGACTAAGCACAAAGGTCACAAGCATAAGAACGCGAGCACTATATACAAAACGTCAACAACGTTAGATATTTTGAAAAAAACGTTACATATTTTTCTCGCAAGGCAGTGAACAGTTAGAGAGGATGATGAAATCCTATATTATTAAGCTCAGAACTTGGAATACTTTTGAAAGAATGAATTATATGATGATACATGTGAATGCACACATGCATATGCTTGTACATCCATCCACCCACTCATGACCCAGCAACCCACCCTCCCATCCTCCAACCTGACTATCCACCAATGTCTCCACCCACCCACCCATCCATCCATCCATCCACATGTCAAACAACCCAGCCATCTATCCATCCACCCATCTAATCACCCATCCATCAATCTATCCATTTGCCCGCCCATTCACCCGCCCGTCTAAACATCCATCCATCCTGCTTCCTTCTACCCGTCTTCCCATCCATCTGAACATCCTTCAATCCATCAGTCCATCTAAACATCCATCCCTCCTTCTAAACATCCATCCATCCACCCGCCCACCCATCCCTCCATCTTTCCATATAAATATTCATACCAGTAAACCCATAAATTGATGAAAATCCAAATAATAGAATTCCATACACCCATGAAACTTATCATCTACCCATATATTCATCAAACCATCCACCCACCCATCCATCCGTCTATCCATCTTAACATCCATCCATCCACCCATCTAAAAGCCCTTCCGTCTTCCCATACATCCATCCACCCGTTTTGAACATCAATTAATCCATCCATCTAGACAACCATCCATCTATCCGTCCACCCACCCACCCACCCACCCACCTATCCATCTAAACATCCACTCATCCACTCATCCATCCTCCCATTCATCCTTGTAAGAGTTCACCCGTCCATATTAACACCTTTCCATCCACCCACCAATTATCTGCCCATCCTTCTATGCATCTTAACATCTGAACATCCATCCATCAATAATCAATACATGTATCTAAACATTCATCCATCTGAACATCAACCCATCCAAAAAACGCATCCATCCGTTTAAACACCGTTGAAACACCGATTCATCTAAACATCTAAACATCCGTCCATTTATCTAACACTCCATCCACCCATCCATCCATCCCTCCCTCCATTTCCCTTTTCCTCCCTCCCTCCTGACAATCGTCGTGGTTGTTTCGGCAGGACCTTGCCCGAGCTTGTATGCTCGCCGGCGCCACGTGTCTGCACTGAGAGAGAGGAGGGGGGCGAGGGACGAGAGGATGGACTTGCGTCTGTGGCTCCCGGGGAGGAGGAGCAAGTGGCGGAGGTGAGGGAGTATTACGAACGTAATGCGTCTCATTTCAGGCCGATGTGGCTTCACTCGCAGGGCGAGTTGAAGTTCGGCTACAAAGTGCGGCGGGCGTGGGACCTTTACGCGCGAATCCGCGGCAGCCTCAACTGTAGCATCTCGGAAGACCGAATCCGCGCGGTGTACCCCCTCCTGTTCGGCGTGCCTGTCGAGAACCACGAGGAGCTGGCGAATCTGGTCGACTCAGTCGCTAACGCGCTGCAGAGGGAAGATCCCGATTCTGAGGCCGCTGTGCGGGCTCGGCGTCACCACAACGAGATCATCGGCGCGGCTGTCGTCGACCCCGCGGAAGATATGATTGTGGAGCTGGAGGGGAAGCGTCCGCGGGGCATTATCGGAAGAGCCTTTGCAAGCGCTGCCAACGTGTTTGCCAGTACATCGCTGCGCGTCACGACGGTGTTTGGGTCAGCGTTCGGGAGCGCGCGACCAGCTTTTCTCGCCGCCTCTCCTTCTGACTTCGCCCGTAGAAGCGAAGGGGACGAGAGTGGTGGTGCAGGTCGTGGAGGAGAGCATGTCAGCGCCCGTCTGCTTCCTGCCGAACCTTTCGTGCACCCCCCGCATTCTGACTTCGTCCTTAGAGGCCCTAAGCACCCGGACGAGTGACGCTGCGTCAAGAGCACTAACAATCGTATTTGCCTGATCCGATTGCGTTACCAGCGTTGCTCATGGATTTGCTTCCTTTCCCTCTCGAACGAGTAGCGAGCACATACACCACCGTCGGCGGCGGTCAGCAACAACAGGCGACACGTAGGACTCGTCACCGTGCCCTTCCTCGTGCAATGTTGCAGTTATTGGCCAGCGGGTTGTTACGATCAAGGAGGCGCGGGGGCGGCCGTCATGCGAACATTCATAGATGCTAAAATATATGGTTATTGTTTTTATATATTTTAACACACGTCTGTATTCAGCCGTATTACTCAACCAACGCAGTAATAATGAGGTCGCTATATATATTTTTCTAGCTTTTACTTGTTATTTACGAGCATGAAACATAGGATTACGTTTCAAGCGTCGAATGCTGGCCTTCCTCTCACTCAGGTAGCCATGCTCTCTGTATCTGCCAACGAACGCAGCGGCTGCGCTGCTTCAATTTATGCATGAGGTATGCGGGGATGAAACCAGACAATACGTCAAATTTTTTTAGAATGTAATATATACGACGCGCGACAACTCCGACGCATATGGCAACCGCCCTGGATCCATCACCACGGAAGAGTGAGGGATTAGCTGTGTCACTGTGCATTACCAGCTCAAGTATGATGCCTCGCCCACTTTTCACCCATCGATACCGCATGTCGCATTCTGCCGAATGCTCGAGCGACCCAGCAATGATGCCTCTATTAATATACAGCCACACCACCATGTCTTATTACGCCCAGTTACTCAAAACGTTGCACCATCGTTCCAGCAGCTACTCGTGGACCCATGTTGCCCCCGACATGCACAGCCAAGACACACAACACCATACATCTCATGCATTCGTCATCCGTACATCAAGTTCCTGCAACGCGCACTCTTCAGAGCATCTAGTGTAGTTTCATGGGCAAGCGGCGGTAAAAGGAGTGCACGACGCGACCTTTCTTTTGCAAAACGTTCCATCGTGAGTAACTAAAAACCTGTCGCCCTCATGAGCTGATGTGACGCAAGCAACTCGCAAGGGACATGAACGTTGTGGCGTTACGCGCTCGCGTCGTAATCGCATGTGCTTTCAGGTTAAAACTACAATTATTGAAGTTGACTTTGTTTGCAACAATACTGGATAAACGGTTGTTGTCTCAGGGCCTTCCCAATCTAGGTTTTAGGATAGGGGTCTCCTTGTCCATCTCCACCGTTGGCACTAACGACGTACCGATTCCAGCATGCCGGGACGTGATCGTCTGTATGAATATAAAAAATTAGAATGGTGCTATCTCCGCGAAGCACGGCCCGCTCGTCAACCCCACTCGGGGACGATGATCAACCCAAGTTGGTCGGTCGGCGTGTGCGGTTCGAGACATGCCTCCCTGACCCATCTTCTTGTCCTACTCCGGTCGTTCCGGAGCAAAGGGGGACAGGCATGCGAAAGCCCCCCTCGCTCATGTCGTCGAAAGTCCCGGCTCGATCAACGCAGACCCCCGTCCGAGATAAATGTTGCTGCTCCCGCCGCAGCGATCCCCCTGGCGTAGACTTCCCTTCCCCTTCGGAGCAGAGGGAGGAAATCATAGATGCAGGTAGTAGCATCCGCGTGTCACTCCTCCCGGCGCGTCGATTTTTCCCGTTCGCGGGTGCTACAATTATCCGGCACCAGCTTAACCGCAAAATTCTACCCGAACACCCCCCCCCCCCCCCCCCCCCCCTCCGGTGCGACTTACATTATTGCCACGTGGCGCCGATACGGGCGATATTATGTCGCGAGAAGCCTTAGCACACCGCCCTGTCGAAGCACTCCTATCGATGGTGGGTGCTGACGGGGGCGGGAGGGATTTGGAGAGAGTGGATTCGCGACGCCAACCTCAAGAGTGCCGGGTTCAAGGTCAGGCCGTGGAGCATGCCGAAGTCCCCATAATAGAACGACGGATCCTTGGCTTAGTAATAAACAATACATTCAAAGCCGAAGGGCGAGATCGTAGCGCCGATGCACGGGATGTGACAGCGTTTGAACTTCACTTGCATTGGAAAGCATGGTTTTCTATTTCATTCTTAAATGAAACATGATGATTTGCAAAATGGCCGGCTTGGGTTCAAAGCAAACTTTGACAACTTTAATGCGAAAGATGTGATCAGCTCGGGCGACCAAATCTGAGTGCGCTGTCGACAGCAACATTGAGGATCTTGGCGAAGCAAACTGCGCGTGTGTATGAAAATATCAATATATGTATCTAATGTAAAATGCACCAAACTTTCAGATAACCACAAAGCGACGGGGCACATTGATTAAGACGGAAGCACGTATTCAATATGTCTGGTGGTGCATAAAGTTGTCGCCTGGCGGAATTGCACGTGGTTGAGAGGACTTAAGTTGTTTTAAACGCGTGCATGAGCTGCGCACTTCGCCCGTCGCTAACTGAGCTCCTGACGGCTGACGAGTCGGCCACTCGCGCTACAGTCGCATTTGCTGTCTTCCCATAATCGCACCGGCGCGCCGCAGCAGTGGTACGAGTCACGAGACACCAGGAGGGTGTCTTCGTCCGTGCCGAATGATTGCCGCGCGGCTTCGAGTGCAGCCACGGAAATTGTCGTGTGGCGGGACGGTAGCGCGGGATCGCACACGGTGTATTCCTGCGTGAATCGACCACGGGGAAAGGAAGGGGGGTTAGGGCCGGCGAAGCCGTTCGCTCAGTGAGCGAGCGAGTGAGAGGACGGGTGCGATATTAATTGATCGGGCGACACTACAGAGGAAGAGTGAATGGGAGGCTGAGTCTGTGGGTGATCGAGCTAATGAGTGCATGAATCTTGCGACTAATTCAGTGGATGTGCGAAGCATCGAGTAATCAAGGGTTTGGATGAGCAATAAAGCGGATGAGGAATTGAGTAGATGGGGAAATGAATGATGGGAGTAGAATGCGTAGCGGAGGGAGTAAATGACGATTTTTTCTGAACGAGTGGGAAAGAGTGGCGGGCGACGGGACGAGTGAAACAAATACGCGTGCGTGTATGTGTGTGTGTGTGAGAGAG
Source organism: Tetraselmis chui (assembly GCA_026401115.1). NCBI lineage: Eukaryota > Viridiplantae > Chlorophyta > Chlorodendrophyceae > Chlorodendrales > Chlorodendraceae > Tetraselmis > Tetraselmis chui. Next base: position 172,059 of record JAPMLY010000327.1, read on the forward strand.
AGTGTGTGTGTGTGAGTGTGTGTGTGTGTGTGTGTATGTGTGTGTGTGCGTGTGCGAAAGGGAAATGAATGAGCGAAGAGGCGAGTCAATCAGATATTGGTGACTTGGCTATTAAGCGATAGCATACGTGAGTGGGTCAATGAGCGGGTAACTCGAAAAGTCAAAAAAATTTTAATGAGCAAATGAACAATTGAATTAGTACGCAAATTAGTAAGATGCTGAGAAAGACCAACACTTGGGCGAGTGAGTGAATGAGCGATGGAATGAGCGAGCGAGATATGGAACAAGAGCATTGGTGAGGTATGTGAGGTAACTAGAGAGCAACTGAGTGAGGTAAGTGATTATGTGAGATGTATATGCGGAAGTGGAATCTGTGAGAGGGAATGAGTGAGCAGATGCGCACTAATCGACGATTGAACGAGTTTATGAGTGGGTGGGCAAGTTGCGTGTGGGTGAATTAGCTTCGTGTTAGTAAATGACGGAAAAGGAGAACGAACGAGTAAATAACACAACACAAGAGCACGAGACTGCGCGAGAGCATACACGAGCAACTGAGCGGAGGAGTGCAGAATACCCGAGTGATAAAATGAGTGAGCAAGTTCGTGAATGATAAGCGAAGTAGTGCGTAAGCCACACAGTGCGCGAATATGGGAGGGGGTGATGATGGCGAATGAGGGAAAGGGTGAACGACTGAGCGACTCGGTGAATAACCAAACCAGCGACTGCCCGAGTGAGGGGCTCTGCGAATGATTGAGAAAGTGAGGGGATGGATAAGGTATTGGTCGAGTGCGTGGGTGAGTCAGTGAGTGAGTGGACGGCATAGCGACTGAGTGTGTGGTTGGGTGAGTCAGAATACGAGCCGTGTCAGTCAACTCGAGTCTGTGCCGATTTGTTTATTTCTGAATGAAGGGCTTCAGTCTAGGAAAGTAAGCATGCATGGCTGCGAAGCACAAGGCCGAGAGAATGGGTGCCTACGAATGTCACAACACTTTTAGACAACTTTCCCTGAAATGCCTGCGCATTCTAATTTTGAATTTTATGCCATCCGTGCATCCATGCATGCGTTTGCGTATGTTGCCAGCGTGCGAATGTGTGAAGTGTTGAGGTAACTGTGAATAGTTATGTGTGCCAATGTGCTCCAGTGAATGCGAGTATTAGTACGTGAATTTAGTAAGATACTCTGATTGGTTGTTTGGAGTCTAGTTGGCCCCCTTGTTCCATGATCAGAGTAGCTCTGTGCATGTGGCAGAGTAAGCCACTGCGCTGAGAGCGAGCATGACAGAGAAAGCAACTATCGCGGTTTCGACGGTGCTCGGGCGAAAAGTGCGAAAATCTCCGCCAACACATATAATCGCGTGCTTTTATAGATGAGCCTTCTTTTGCTTTTATCCATTGTGCTGATTGATGGTTTATACACGTATGAATGAAACTGCGTGTGTGTGTGTGTGTGTGTGTGTGTGCAACGGGAAGAAGGTGAGAGAGAGAGTGCGTGCCTATTGGCGTGTCAAGTGAACAATGATGGGCTTGGCGCACCTGTTTGCCCGCATCAAAGCCACTTATGACAATGTAGTGCCCAGTGTATCCTTTCGCCGCCAAAGCGGCGCTGCGCACGGTGGCGCCGTGAAGGAGGGCGGAAGGTCGCGATGAGGGGCTCAGCTTCCGCTTGTCAACCAGCAAGATGAGAATGAAACAGCCACTGACAACGACCGCCTGTGCGCGCCACGCCACGCCATGCCATGCCATACAGCGAGCGACCCAATCACAACTCAGCCCACTCACACAAAACGCGCACTGTCGAACTGTCCGTTGCTGAGCACTCACCTGAAGCTGCTGCACGTTGAGGCTACACTGGTGAAGCTGGATGCCTTTCCCCTGGGCCTCCTGAAACAACCGCCCCACTCGCTGCTCGTCCTCCTCAATGTGCTCCCTGTAACAGACCCCCAAACACACAATTTGAAAATAACATTGAAAACTTTTACAGTCGCAATACGCGAGGTCGTCGTCGTCGCATGGCAATTTAAAATTCTAGGGGTTGTTGCGGGAGGTGATGTGCTGTTACCTGTAGAAAGTTTCGGATGCGTAGTCGGGGTTGGCGCCAAAGGTGGTGGTGAGGAAGGTGACATTCATCCCGAAATAGCGAAGCAGGTGAGCGAGGTCGATCGTCCAAATGCTGTGGGCGGACGAAAGGAAGGGGAAGAGGGGGGACGAGGGGGGAGAGGAGGAGGGTTAATGGGGGTTATCAGTGCTTGGGTTCTGGGTGTTGGGGGTGGTTGGGAGGAGTGACAGTGCACCTTCGCGTGGAGCACAGCTCTTGGAGCAGCTGCAGAGTGTAAGAGGTGATACCAAAGGTACGGAGCACCATCAGCACGCACGCCAGGCCGCAGTCCCTGTAGCGTGCGCAGCAGTGAGCCCCTGCCACATGCAGAGCCCCTCGCTTCTGGGTTAAGTTGAGGCAGTTCTCGCTGAGGAGAGGCAGGGGGAGGAGGGGGAAGGGCCGTACCAGTTATGTCGTTGCTGCACGTGTGGGATGGAAATGCTGTGCATTTGTCGCGTCATTCGTGTGCAGTGGTCCAGCAATTGGGTTGGGAGGGCGCGGGCTGGTCCAGCACGCGCCTCCGAGCTACGCAACCAAGGGAGGCAGGTGTGGGTGTGGGTTATTGCTCCTTTGAGAGTGGTGTGCTTGTTGGAGAAAGGGGTGAAGGTGTCGGTAACTACGAGAGAGAGCAGCAGGAGCGACGCACCCTATTCTTCCCACAGACAGCGAAGGAAAGGCATCAGGGCGGCGGTGGCCCCCACCCAGTAGCGCCTGCTCCCCCGGCCGTTGCGCCACCACCACGCCCGCCTGCCGCTGCGCCTCAAGCCGCATATCAACCCACGCCACCGCCGTCTTGCCAACCGCAGCGCGCCCCACTCAGCAACCCTCCCCAACCAAGGACTGTGTGGCTTGGGGAAGGCAGGAGGTAGGAAGAATCACACAGCTGGCTGCGTCGCTGTGTGTATCTGCCTCTATTTATCAGTGCTGCACCTGTCTGTTCCTGCTCCTGCCTCTGTCTCTCCGACCTTCCCTTCCAACGTGTACTTTTCGGGCGCCTTTCGGGCTTTCTCCGCACCCAAGACAGAGTTAATCTCGGATACAACTTACGGTACCGGCTCCCGCGGTGCGGCCCCTGGAAGCACAGCAGGCTGGTCAGGGCGGAGTCCAGGACGAAACTTCTGCTTCCGCTGTTCTACGTGAATGCGAGTCGGCCGTAAGGGCCGCCGGAGTGGTTGGGCGAGGGCCACCCGTACTTGTCGCCCTGCTCGGCAATACAGGTGCAGTATCGCTCATCGGCTGATAAGCGTGCAGAGCCCTAGCTTGCGAAAAAGGTAATGCACGGGAAAGGGAACGCGTGATAGAAAGGTAGTAGCAAGGCGAGTGCCATACCGGAGAGCTGCTTGGGATATCTCAACACGTCTCTGCCACCTCCCTGCCACCTGCCTGCCAGGGTTGCGCTCGTTTGCAAATTTAGTTCGCAGTCCCGTACCGGCACAGACAGACACGGAAGCGATACGCGTCAGATGTTGACGCAGAAACGCGTGCAGCGGGCCTCGAACGCACTTTCGCTAAAACTTTGGGGGCCCTTTGGGAGTGCTAGCGATATTGGTTGTTGGGGCGCTATCTAGCAGCCGCCGAATTCACTAGTAGCGGGCATGCAAACGTCGCAACCTAGTCGTGACAAGGAGGTAACAGCCCGGCGGTTGGCGCGTGCCTTGGTCTCGAGCGGGTCTCGAGCACTCGAGCGGGCCGGTGGGGCCCTCCCTCCCTGTAATCCTTACCTGTACCGCCACGGAATTTATTCAGTATTTGTTCAGCGCGCACGGCGCGGTGATCGCTATATAGCGATAGTACGGGAAGACGGTACGGAACCCGTAGCAACTGTTCGTAAATGAATTACGATGATGATACTTTCGCTACTAGTACAGTACAGGTACCCGTACCGAGTGCCTGATGTACCCGGACCGCGGATACCTGAAGCAACGTCAGCATTTCCCGCGGAACGTCAGTACGTCAGCAGATTACGACTGTCGATCATACCCGCACTAATCTCACACGTGTGCGCGCGCTGGATGATGTCGATGCGCAGACGGCCATCACGGTTATACCCGCCGTGGTAGTGGTGCTTTCGCGGCGAGGGACCGAATTCGTGCATGCCCTACGCCGTATGATCGATTAAGAAAAATGTGGGACATCATAAATGCAACACCATGATGGTTTGAAAATTATGATACTAGAGTATTATTGTGAACTTCTTTGGTCAAGAGCTCATGAAGACATCTTTCATCTCGCAACATCGCACCGCCGAGACGGTTGGCTTCATGGCAACGAGAAGCACATGGAATAAAGGGTACACATATATACGGCGTCGATGGTTGTTTTTATTGCCTCGTGGATGAAGGAGGCGAAGGCTCCGGCGTCTTGATGTGGTTGAACATGACTAGTGGTGATTGGGGATTCTCGCGTCCGAAGATGGGATTGGGCTTGGATGAGCATGTATGTAAGCTAGGAAAATGGAATGATGGCCGAGGATCGACCGCGTCATGGGTAGAAATTCCGTTGTCTCGGGCCGCTTTGCGGTCATGGTTGAGGTGAGCCACGGACGTGGCAACCATCATGTTGAGACGAGTATCGTCATGTAACAGTACGTCATTGCACATGTACTCGTTACTAATTTGATACGTACTTTTCCATCGGAAGGACGTACAACGTGGGTACGTCGCCATGGCAATTAGCGAGGGTGTTGCTTCTTTACTGAACTACTGGAGAACTTGTAGCTCCCGGTACGTACAAGTAAGCATAGTTAGTAAGACTAACCACATGACGCGCTAGTCTGACGAGCCGCATCACTAGTCGCATTGAACCGTTGCAAGAGCCCTAGCGCCTAGCACGAGGACAAGGCGAGAAGAGGTGCAAGCTAGCTAGGCTGAAATTGTTCAAGCCTAGTGCAGTAAAGGGAGGTGATAGAACCATGTACCCTTTGTTCTTTAATAATATATTGTTAAACAACATATAGTTAGGCATCTTCAATCTCTCTCCATATGCACTTCCACTTGCAACAACAAAAAAAAAACATAAAATATTTTTGTTAGGAGTTAGCTTTCGACAGGCAAGCTGCCACGTTGCTTTCATGAAACTCGAAGCCGTGTAGCTCCAATGGATAATCGTTGAGCCCACGGAAGGCGTGGTGCAGTCGTTGGAGATAGTGGTCGGCCCGTTCACCGCTGAATTGAGGCTCAATGAGCTTCACGAGGAGGCATACCGTCTTGCCTATGCCGCTTTGGTCCAGCATGTCGATTGTGGCTCTCCATGCCTATGAGCCCGGTGACGTCCGACCGACGAAAGATGGGTCCTAGTCAAAGTTGGTGAGGGCCACACATGAAGACTTATGCTTTGTCATGATAGCC
>JAPMLY010000327.1:182500-241811 GCA_026401115.1 Tetraselmis chui
ATTCTTTTGCACCTGAGTGATGTTTGTCTCTTTTAAAGTCGGCTCTGCCTTGTTCCCCCCCCCCCCCCCCCCCCCCCCCCTGTGTCGCCGCCTCCCCTTGCCCACAGTGTGAATCAACTAGCGAATCAGCTGGAGAGCCGACTGACAGCGCTGAGTGGTAACGTTGAGGCCCGCGACGCAGAGGTGGGTGCCGTTGAGTTCGGCGCGACCGAATGCACGCAAAACTGAGATGTCGGCTGTTGGCAGCTTTGCTCAGCCTCCTTCCATCATTGTTTGTTTGTTGTTTGCTGCACTGCCGTTGATGCCACTTCATCATTTGCCGCCCCATTTCCGAGCTCCTCGTCCTGCTGCGCTTTGACTCACTGATAGCTTATGCGATAATGGGTTGTACGCTGTAAACTACAAAGCTGCTTCATTATATTGTGCGATGCTATTCCAAGTTGTGTGTTTCTGATTTATAATGGCAGGACTGAGGCATCTTTGGTTTTTGTTGGGGGGTGACGCAGGCGACGCAGCTGCGCGAGGAGAACGAGTCGCTGAGCTCTGCGTTTGAAGAGATGCGCATCCTTCTGAAGCAGAGCGTGGACGAGCGCGGGCGGCTGAGTGAGGAGCTGCTGGGGATGGAGCGGCAGCTCACGCGCGCGCGGAAGGAGGGCGCGGACGCGGTGGCTGCGCTGGAGGCGTCCAAGCGGGAGCACATGGAGGCGTCGATGGCGCTGGCGGAGGCCAACGCAAACGCGCAGCAGTTGCAGGTGGGGTGCTCATTTTGTGGCGCCCATTCGCATTCGCCGCCTGCCCTGTTCGGTGATGAATGTGTCAGGTCGCAAAATGTATGTATAAGCAATTCCTAACTTTAGGTTTTGTCTACGCATCGCTGTTAAAGTCACATACAATTGCTTTGAGAATGAAGGACGGCGTTGTTTTTGGTCTTTCTGTGGTGTGTGATGACTCGAAAGCGCGATTTACAGCGCTAGTGGACCTTTCGTTAACCTCCACGTACTCTGTTCACAACCGGTGTGGTTGACCCGGAGGGTTGAGGGCTGCCGGAGGACTGTTCGGAGCCTCTGTCACACTTCCACCTGCTGTGTATTGGGCAGTATGGATTTTTAAGCTGTCAGGGTTGGTCGCGTAATATGTATCATGTAATTTCGAAAGTTCTGATATGAACAATTATGAATTGTGCACTTTTTTATTTAATTGATCATGTACGTGGTGGAACTGGTTTTGTTGGTACAAGGTTTGTTTTCGAGGTAGTCGCGCGAGGGCGCATTCGCGGATTATCGTCGAACGCGGTTTTGCATGCCGTTGGCTGCATTTGGAGACTCTGAATTGTTGCGAAACGTAAAACAACGCGCGCATTGCAACTTTCGCCCGTCGTCACAGATTTAATGAATTTTGGGATGAGCGTGTAACCAAGTTTGTCCTCAAACATTTAGAGTTTTATATGTGAAAATAATTCCACTTGTGGCAACTCATGAGCAATGCACCTACATCGCTGCAGGCGGCAGACATGGCGCTCTCCTCCGAGGCCCGCGCGAGTTTGGAGGCGCAAGCGGAAGCGGCGCGTTCAGAGGTGGACCAACTGCGCGAGGCGCTGGAGGCGATCAACGAGCGCTGCCGCAGAGCTGAGGCGGCTAAAGAGGTGCGCCTTTCCCCTCTCTCATCGTCGGCTGTGTGCGTCAGTGGGCGGGGCGGGGGCGCTTGGTACTTTGTATCATGACTTTAGTGTGGTGTCCGCGTTGACTCTGCCACTTTCGGAACGAGATTTGCGAAAAAGTTTTTATTTTTTTATTTTTTTGCAATTTGCTCAGTTTTGTTTTGTTCCAATTATTTAAATATTACATTTTGTCTTTTTCTTTTCCTTATTTGTTTTATCCAATTGAATCGACAAAGTAGAGGCGCGTTTTTTGTTGACTTCAATTCCTTTGAGCATGAGTAATTCGATATTCAATTCCAAAGGAGGCATGTCATCATTTTGCGCAATAACACGGTTAACTTTGCTCCATCGCCGTTTGCCATTATAACATGCTTACAAAAAGCGTAATGTCGGCGCATCGTGCGAAGCATGTATGTGCTTGCTCCATGTGTAATGCGCGTCTGACCCCTCAGTTGCATCTCTAGCTGTACCGTCGTTAGGTGGCTTCGTTGGCTGGCACAAGGGCGCACGACGCCATATTCTCGTCAACAAAAACCGCGCCACACGTTGTTCGCTCCACAGTGAAACATGTGCCTTTCGGAACGAATGCACATTTTGCACAGTTTGATTGCTGCTTTGGAATCGCCCCGTAGTATGTCACTGGGCCTGTGCGACGAGCCTCTGCTCAGAGTTGTAGGGTTTCACAAAAGAGGCAGCGGCGGTTGTCTCTCTCAAACGCACTCTGTGATCGTCAACTATCCTTTTTTTGTAATCAACGTTTATTGGGGAAATAGGCAGAGTAAAAAAGTACGCCCAAAACCCCGTCACGTGCTGTTGTTGTCGTTGCTTGCCTAATTGATGCTCCACGGCTGGATAATTGGTGGGTGCCGGGGTCGCAGGAGGCGGAGAAGGCGCGGCTGGAGGCGGAGCGCCTGCGTCGCGAAGCGCAGGCTGAGGTTCAGACGGCGCACTGTGCGGCGGAGGCGGAGCGAGCGCAGCGCGCGGAGGCGCAGGGGCTGAGCGAGCAGCTGAAGAGCGAGAGCGAACGGCGCGCGCGGGTGTTCAATAACGCGGTCAAGGTCGCCGCCCCGCCGCGTGCTGCAATGCTGATAACATCGCCCGTGGTGTGAAATGTTGGCGGTCCAATTTTCATCGTTTTTGTTTTATATATTTATAGAAATCGCAGTTGTTTACATTTATTCATCCCATTATTCATATTGCTAAAATGTGCGTGCAGGCAGTGGTCATGCCATTTCATCGACCTCGTTATTTGCAGTGTTGCGACTCGGCGGTCGTCGGCGGTTCACCTTTTTTCTAATGACTGCTTTTCATGACCCCCATTCTCTGACTGTTTGGGCTGGGTTGATAAACGGCGAGGGGTTGGTTTTATTATGGTTCTTCCTTTGTTTCATTCGTCTTTGCTCGGTCCAGTTTGTTTCCTTCCTGGGTTCGGCTCATTTCTGTTTTTTTAATGTTCTCAGCTGTTATTTTGCATTTTTGTTAAATGTGTTGTCACGTTTTCTTCTGTTGCGCTCGGTTTTGTGTTATTACATCCAACCGAATTCATAGCATTGTGATGCTGCGATAACAACGCCCGCGATTCGAGCTACGAGCGGCAAAGTTTCACATTTTGGGACTGTTGCGCTATCTGTCGACAGTTTAACAAATGTTCTCATTTGGTTTTCAGTCGTAGTTCTCTTTTGCAAGTAAGTTGTCATGTTCTTCTCATCCACGTCGCAGTGTGCGGTGTTGCGACTCGGCGGTCGTCGGAGTATTCATCTGTCGACTGTTGCGCAGCGTGGCTGGTCATAGTCATCTCTCCTTTCACTTTCACTTGCACGTGCCTTGTGCCTTTTCCCCTCTCCTCGAATCTCAGTCCACTTTCCCTCGCACGCTCAGTTTTGATTCCTTGTAATCAATTTGATAAGATCGTCTTGTAAATGATACATGTATTGATTGCAATTGTTTAATGTACATGCGGTTGGATTACAATCATCATCATACGCAATACGTGTCTGAACTCGCAACTTTCCCTTTTCAAATAAGTGTGTCGTCGTGGTTGAGCGGTTGGCTGTTAAGCCCAGTCTGCCTGACGCGCTGACGCCAATGCGGCACATCAACGGGACCGTGTCCTCCAGGCTGCCGTGCAAAAAATTCAGAGGGAGCTTGAGGAGCAGAACGCCGACCTTCAGGTGAGACTGCGGTCGACTCGCGCGCCCATGTTGGTACAGCGTCGGAGATGCGATCGTGCTTGTATTTGAACGTCGGTGTTGTCGCAATTGGCTCATTTACTGTTTTACGTCGTCCTCAACAATGCGAGTCTAAAAACGATGAAGCAGCCGCGCAACGAAACGAACTCGCCTTTCGAAATGAAACGAAACAATGCGATGCTAAGTACAGACGTTCGCATTGTTTTTCTCGCGTCGATATGTTGACCTCACATACGTGTTCAAAAATAAGATCCATATCAGATGTTCAAAGCACTACTTATTTGACTACCGCTTTTTCAGTTCAGTATTAGCTTTCCGAAACTCTAATTACAGAACGAGTGTTTCTTAAGGAGGCGTTCAGTTTGTTGCTATTACTCAAAAGCAGAACTCGTTTGTACAAGCACCGACACTGTATCGCATTTTGTGGTCGGACTGCCTGTAGGTGCGGGTGCGGCAAGCGGAAGCGGCGGCGACGGCTGCTGCCGAGAAGACGGCTGCCGCTGAGGTGGCGGCAGAGGAGGCGTACCGTGAGGCATCCGCTCGAAACGCGGATGCCGAGGCGGCGGGCCATCTCGCGGTGACGGCGCAAGAGGCGGCAGACCGGGCGCGCGAAAAGGTGACCCCGCTTCCAAATCTTGCCGATTTTCTCCCCGCACTTTCTTTGCCGAATTATTGCGATGGATTCAGAAACAGAACAGGTGGCGGATGCATTCTTTTGTTGTTACACATCAGTTTCAGTGGAAAGTGCTACAGTGACTGTGCCGCATATGTCGGGACTTGAATGAATGGATCATGAAATGAAAGAAAGCTCTGGAGTTCTCCTATTGCGATGAGTGTGAATCGGAGAACTGGCAATGTACAGTACCGACTGAGCGGGGCTGAAATACTTGCACAGTATCCGTTAGTAAAATAGTACTCGGAAAGGCTCGATTGCGACCCCTGACCTTCTCGCACCGCTCTGTGGTATGTCATTTCGAAAAGGTTAAAGAGCCTTTGCCGTCGTAAAGTTACTTTTGCCTGTCGATGCGACAGGTTGCTCGTCGATTGGGTTGACTATGTTTGTGTTCCGAATTCTGGAATAATGAGGGTTGTTATGTAGGCAGTGCTAATGGTTGGATAGATTAATACATATACTCTTGACCTTTTAAACGACGTTCAGATTAGTTACCGTTCAAGCTTCAGAGTAATTCGTGTATTAATGTGTGAGGGGGAGGAATGTAGGTGCTTTGGTTGGTACCTTACGCGAGACTGATGTGGACCCGTTAACTTTATTCGCGGTGACGATGGTCAGGAGCGTGCGGCGCTGCGTCGCGCGGATGAGGCGGCCGCACGTTGCCACCACGCGGAGCGCGGTCGGGAGGCGGTGCAGACGGAGCTGTCCGCGGCCCACGCGCGAAGCAAGGCGGCGGAGGCCGAGGCCAGCCGTGGCGCCGCGGCACTGGCGGAGCTGAAGGAAGCTTCTGCCGCCCGTATCCTCGCGCTGGAGGTGAGTTGAGCAGCATCCCAGCCTCTGAATATCTCGGACGTTGATATGTACCCCGTCACTGTTTCCCTCGACGCATTCTAAGAGCCGAAATTTTTTGCTTGTTTATAGTTCCATAGTAGTCGATTGTCGTGTCCAATATTTTAGAATATAGCTATTCTCGGTATTTATCTCGGTAATGATGGGGTTGCACGTGCCACCCTTCGTTTTTTTATTTTCCACGGGAGAATCTCCGACGGCACCTGCTTTGGGTGTGTCATTGTCTGTTGGCCTTCATTCGAGTTGTTTATTTGTTTGTGCCTATGGTTACAGACGGAGGCGTCGCTGCTGCGGGAGCGCGCCGAGGCTGCCGCGCAGAGCGCTGCTGCTAGCTCGGCGGCGGCAGGTGCAGCTAGTAGGGATGTGGAGGCTCGGCACGCCGATGCCGAGTCAGCTCGGATGAAACTGTCGAAGGAGGTGCAGGAGCTGCAAGCGGAGGTAGAGGAGCTGCGGGCGTCCCGGGTAACCATCCCCTCCGTCACCACTTCCGCCATACATGTTAACTTCGAAATCTATGAATAGATACAAATGACTGTACATTAATACCGAGTAGCCTGAGCTATTTCCAAATAGTTTTGTTAAGACTCGATCGAAAGTTCCGGCCGTGAAGGGCCCCTCGCAAGTATGTTCAACGAGCGTGTGACCGAGTTTGCGGCCGTCGGATTGGCGATATTTTGAATTAACGAATCATTTCCTGACGCGTCGCTGTGCTCGCAGGCCGCGCGCCCCACCTTTGCGCTGCCCTCTGGCCAGGAGGTGCTCGCCCAGCTGGGCCTCGACAAAATCCGCGAGGAGCGGCTGCAGCTCAAGGTTGACTCCCGCCACCCGACCGATGCCGATCGCATGCGCGGAAGCATTCTAAATCCCGATAAAATAGATACACAGGAAGTCGCTTTCGCAGCTCTGAATGTGATTTCGCGAGATTTTGTGCCAAGAAAATCTGTCCAGTATGATTTTGCTCCGTTGTTTCGAAGTTAATCAGAGCCAGCGCTCGTGTGCTAATAATCAAATCAATGGCACTGCTCAACAAGGCATTGATATATCTTTGTTATCGCAAGTGATTGTTCTGTTGATATGTGTCGTGATTATTATTGGGCGTCGCTGTGGCTGTACATGACGGGGGTGCTGGGGACTGCTGACGGCGCATAGCACCCGTACCGTGCCTTTCGCAGGAGAAGCCCCACCCGCCGACGCTGGAGAGTGTGGAGGCGGGGGCGCTCCCGCGGAAAAGGAACAAACGGGGAAGCAAGGTGAGTCGGGGCCGCTTTGCTGTTGTGTTTCCGGTAGAACCAACGCAGAGGAGGTTGCTTTTGATATGTTCACTCGTTGATGCGCTGCCTCATTTGATAAAACACGTGTCGCATTATTAGCAAGAGTAAATGTTTGGCGATTGTTTACAACAAAACTTGGATACTAGAAATACCTAATGAATTCGTTCCATGAAGTTTGTAAAACTGCAAACCTTATTTGGATCATTGTGTGTTTCCCCTCTGCAAGCGACCCCCTCGTGCATTTTTGGCTTTCTTCGCCATTTTTGGTGCCCAAAACCATTTGGTTGCTCCATTACGCTGCGTGATGAAATGATAATACAGTCATCTAATAAAACGCAGGTTGTTGTTGAATTAGACGAATAACATTTCATATCTTTCGCCGGTATTATTTGAATTTATCCAAGTATTTTTCAAAAAAATGTATTTTGTAATCAACCGTTATTTTTATCTGTTTAGCATCCACTGTCCAAGAGGTAGCGAAACACTGACCCAGGTACGGGTACTGCTTATGTTGTTTATTATTATGCTGGGTAAATAATAATTATTAATGATAAATATCGAATTGGTTAATCATTTGATTTGTTTACAGTTTCTGCAATGAGTCAGGCACATTTATCATCGACGCCCATGTACCTCCCTCGCGCGCTCTCTCTCACCCTCTCTCACCCTCTCTCTCTCTCTCTCTCTCTCTCTCTCTCTTGACCCCCACCGCGCTGTTGGCACGCAGGTGGGCGACGTCAGCGGGCTCATCAGCACTCGCACGTGGGTCCTCATAATCTACGCCGCCCTGCTCCACCTCGCCGTCATGATCTCCTACACCAAGCGACACGACCTCCGCACCGTCTGCGGCGAGTACGCCTCGGAGCAGGCCAACAGCTTCCTCCCCGACCACCTCCCCCGCCACGGCGGCCTCCCTTGACCCCCCAACTCCCCTTCTTTCTTCGCTCCGCGGCTGCGCTGTAAATTTATAATTTGTCAATCGTCGGCCCCAAAACGCACTTTCCATCTTTGCAACAGCCAACGCAAACATTTTTGAGTATGTTTGTATACGAGAGCCGTCCCTCGTCTCAGTTGCTTTGATATTGGTTCGGCTTTTTGTGGTTAAATCTGGCGCGGGAAAGGGGATCGATGCCAAACTGTCGTTCGTAACGCGTCCCGAACCCCCACCCACGGGCGCTGCCAAGAAGCAACTGTCGCTACCAGCTGTTGACTGTTTTCTAATGAAGTCTCGCATTGTGTCAAACGATGTGTTTTTCGAGTTTCAGCCTATTCCAGATTTAATTCTGAGGGATAATTACCGAATTACGTTCGAATGCATTCGATATTTGTGCGCCGCATATTTATTAGATAATTGAAAGTTGACATCTCCATTTGTGGGACAGCAGAATATTGGGCGGTGCGTTCACCGCATTTCCGAGCCCACCTCAAATTCATTTAGTGAGGTTTTTTGCCTTTGACGAGCTCCGCACCTTTTTGAAATATATAATGTAATAAGAAAAAGAATCGCCGATGTCAAACATATTTCGAAGGGTTTATCATTCGAGTTTTGGATTTTGTTTTTGGCTTGGGTCGCATTTATGCTGTCGCTCAGGTTTTTGTGTGCGAGCGGCGCCGGGGCGGGTCCGCCTTTCTGGTGTCAATCCAAAAGTGTGACTGTGTTCGGTAGTGATTTCGGGCGCTCGGCGATTTCCGGTTTGTAAACCACAAGAATCTCGATAATGCTCTCGCTTGCGGTAAACCTAGGAAGAGGCATGGGGCGGGAAAACCCTTTCGAAACCCTGAATGGTCACTTTCCGGGATTGAGGCAACCTGAATTCGAAGCGGGAGCCGATCACTCACATCAAATTGATAAAATATGTTTTGCCCCATTTGCTCATTTTTTCCCTCATTTCACACGCCCTGAGTTAACTGGGTCGCAACAAGGAAATTGCTGCCAACGATGTAGGTCGACTCGTCTCGTGGTTTCATGGTTCAAGTCGTTGCACACTCCACACTGCCCTGTGTCGACCTCTTTTGTGCTGAAGTGACAATCTAATGTTCCGATCGAGCGACCCATATTGTTTGGAAATAGTGTAGCGACAGTCTTCGGAGGTGCTTTGGCGCAGCATCACTTACTGCGGTCACGATGAAGTTTAGGTTTGGAATGCCCCGGAAGAGGTTTGCGCATTGCCGCAAAAGCGAGGGACGCAGACTAGCATCTACCGCCTTTTACGAGCTTATGCTTATACGACCGACGTCACGTGGCGGTTGGCGCAACAGTACATTGCGAAGCAACGCATCAGACTGCTCGATTGAGCTCGCTCTTGACGGGCTCACACGAAGCGGGTGTCGCTTACTTCGATTGGCAGCAGCTGAAGTCACTGTCCACACCGAGTAACTCATCGACGTGGCAACCGACCACGAAAAAATATGGGTCGGCCACCACCCTAGAGTTGGAGCCGCCGCCAGGGATTTAGCGTTTCAAACCGCGGGAATAAAACAAACCCACCGTTGTTCAGTCGTTAATATCTTCGAAAACATCATTTCTGGGATGGCGCGTTGTCAGTGAACTTGGCAACCTGAAAGTACATATGTACGTACTCGAGTTTTATGAGCGGTCAACCCAGATAATGTTGGCGGACCCATGTGTTTTTTGTGGATGGTTGGGTAACGAAATGGAAAGAAGGGGCACTTTTGAATGACACGGAAATGGAATGTTTACATGACCAATGTTCGCTTCGCCGTTCCGTGTTTTCTGTGCATTTCATTATGTACTACATACTGCGAGTTATGAAGCTCGGGGCTGCGCACGTCTCGACTGTCAGGAATGACGTGTCGCAGCGGTCGTCGTGCGCTGCGTCCTCCTTGATCCTTACACGGCGGTGGTGGGCGCGTCGGCGCTGCCGCAGGAGTGCCCTATGCCGCCTCCGATTTTGTAGAGGTCGGTGGCGAGGACGAGGTCGAGCTCCCAGGTGGGGGGTAACAAAACGTACACGTCATCTCCGTCAACGCTGACGGGAAAGGTGGGCAGTTGATAGTCGTCGCCGCTGAGGCACTCGCCGCTCTCCAATGCGAAAGGCTTTTTGTGCATCGGGCAAGCCACTTTGGCCACACCGCCCGCCTCGCCAAGCAGCCCCTACGCTCGTAGCGTTCGCGTTAGTATTTATTCGGAGTAGCTTACCATATTTCAATGCTGTTTTGTGCAGCAACTCTTTATGAGAGTTTGAAAACTTTGCCGATATCGCTTGTGCTGTAGAGAAACAAAATATAAAACAATGCGTGCGGCTCGATGACCGGTTGAACCGATGTTGAATGGTGGTATGAAATAATACCGACGGTGTTCACTGCTAATGCGCGGCTCACCTGATTCATGACGAACGAGTTTTTGTGCGGGCACATCGCGTGGCTGGCGTACCACTCCCCACGCGCCGCAAAGTTGTAAACCGTGATCTGCGTCTTGCCGTACTTTGCGTTTGCACCGCTATTCTTCGGCACATCCTTCACACTCAACAGCCGCACCCTGCAGTCATCCCGGCAACGGTCGAAGTGAGCCGAACATACCCTACGTGCTCTGTGACACGCGCAGTGGTGCTGACTCGTAGAACCCAAATTTACGACTTTGAAGATATTTGCGTACAGCTGTTGTTTACGATCGACACAGTCGCTGTTAGGGATGCAGCTAAATCAGCAGAGTCGCATGAAAGTAGGGAATTTCATGTTTTCTAGATTTGATATCCGTGAATGATTTGCATCAGCAAACGATGCGACCACGGGTTGAAACCTTTCGAAACACGAGGTTAAACTATGTCGACAATGATACGGTTAATTGGTGGGTCTCAGGGTTCAAAGTCAGATTCGCCACATTATGATATACTATTCATGCACATTGGCACGATTAATGCGTGACAGCACGGCACAGCATATTTAACGGGGAAACACCAACATACCATGAGACGCTGGACCATTGGAGGGTGCCGCCGGTGAGTCCCGCCTCCGCGGCAGCCACCTCGCTGACATTTGAAATCTCGACGTTATGTTCGTCCGCCGTGAGATTTATCGGGGTCGAGTGACGTGGAATGCTGCCATTGGAGGCCACTGCGTCGGCCAGCAGAGCGGGCAAGGCGCGCAGCGGAGCTGCGATTTTTTCCGAAGGCGGAGAGACGGTTTTGGGCCAGTCGGCGGGGCGAAGCTGCCCGCGGACGTCCACAAAGTCGATGCCCTGCTCTTTGACGTCGGGCTCGTTGGCAAACTGCACCGCACAACGGAAATCGCCAATGAAGCTGACAATTTCTCGGAAATTGAAAAAAATGTTTTGCAATGTGTTTCAAACTGTTGACGAAACCTGCCTCTCAAATAGCGTCCATACTAATATCGACTACAAACTACTACCGGAAGTGTGTATTATGCACCAAAACACTCGAGCGAGTCGCGCTTGGCAATGGTTTCCCCACCATATTCAACAACTGCTCAAAAGTCAATTATATAATGACTCGAATTCAAAAATCCGATCGCACCGCAACACAATCGCGACAGTCTTCGAAGCGCGGAGTGCTACTGCCCGACTCGATTGCTCCGGACAGCACACTGCTACGAATTTATATCACACATTGGGTTTGCAACCATCGTTTGTGACGGCATACCCTCCACTTTCGCGTATGTGGTTCACTAGCATATGTGGTTCGCTAGCGGGTTTTGGGGTTGCAAGACGAGGTGCGGTGCATATGTGCACAGTGCGACGATCGAAAATGAAATACAACCATTCTTCTGGTGGACGTACCTGTACAAACTTTGCTCGTGCAGCCGGGTCATTTACCACCTCGGCCCACTCGCACTTGTAATTCCCCACCAGCTTCTCCATCTCCGCTTCCAGCGAGGCGCCGATGCCCAGGCTGTCGTCCAGCACAACGGCCCGAAGGTAGTCGAACCCGCCCTCCATTTCCTCGAGCCAACGCGCCGTACGTGTGAGCGGCCCCGCGGTTCGGATGTAGAACATCAGGAATCGGTCCAATATGGCGAAGCACTCCGCCTCCGACTTGTCCGTCGCCAGCAGCTTCCCATGCACAGGCTTAGCGCCGCCGTTGCCGCAGACGTAAATGTTGTAGCCCACCTCGGTGGCGATCAGTCCGAAGTCCTGACAACAACCGGGCGGTCTTTATTATGAGCGTCGATAAATAACAATTTCAACACAAGACGATTTAAAATGATTATTTTATACTATCACAAAATGTCTCTATTCAATTTTGTATTATCCTTGTTTATATACGCATATGGATGTATTTTTCGCGGACAAATCAGCATGATTTGAAATTTGCTTAGAATACTTCATTGCGATGTTTATATCAAGCACTTATTACGACGGGTCAATGATAAAGCCATGTTTCCAATAATGTAGCCAACCTATACAGTCCGTAACTACTAAAGCATTATTATCTTCCGAAAGAGGCTCTCACCTTGCACTGCGCCTCTGCACACTCACGCACACACCCACTGACGCCCGACTTGAGCTTGTGCGGCGCCCGAATGCCGCGGTAGCGCTCCTCCACTCGAACTGCGAAACCGACGCTGTCCTGGAGGCCGTAGCGGCACCAGGTGGAGCCGACGCAGCTCTTCACAGTGCGCAGTGCCTTTGCGTACGCGTGGCCGCTCTCGAATCCCGCGTGCACCTGCCATCATACGCAGCGCCCACGCAAAGCACGTCAACTTTGCAGCTTGGAAAACGAATGACTGACGTTGGGACAAATGGAATCAGCCCAATAGCGGATTATCCGACAAGCTTGACCACACAAATAGCAGCTTTAATTTCAATGTTTAGTTTCAATAAAGTGAAACAACCACTGTGTGTCAAGATTAATTATGACGTGCACGCAGACGCCAACGAATTTGAAGAGTCAGTATAAACTAAATAATAAGCAGTAGATCTGCCAAGTGCAGGGTTGTTTTAATTTTGGAGTTTAGTACATGATTATCTAATAATTGGTCTGCCAATTAATACATATTGTCATGAATTAGTATACTTGGCAGATTAGCGGAATATCCAATGAAGTTAACTGCACCGAGAACATAGATTAATTGCGAAAATGGGCAGCAAGTATATACTACAGGATTAGCAGTAGACCTAATAGGGTTGTTTAGGTTTTAGATAATTGCAGGCATTCATCATTTTGGTCTGCCAACTACACATGTTGAATCATGAATTGGTATACTGGACCGTACCAGCTCCTCCCAGATGGCAGGCAGGTCCCCCTTCTCCGCGCCGAAGAGGTCGATGCGCTGGCCTCCCGTGATTTTGGTGTACAGCCCATACTTCTCGCCCACCTCGCCCAGCACCCTGAGCTTCTGTGGCGTGATCTCGCCGCCCGGGATGCGGGGCACGACGGAGTAGGAGCCGCCGCGCTGAATGTTTGCCAGGTAGCGGTCGTTGGAGTCCTGCGAAAAGAGGCACGCGGTTATTAGATCATTGGAACGTGCAGCCGGTCATTGCCGGTCAACAAAATATTTCCATCCCCGTCGATGAAGCTGACATTGGGCAGTAAAAGAAAGGTTGCAACGGGTTTAGGGTTTATTAGAGTGGCAATAGTAGTCACACAGTAATAAATGAATCGAAGTACAGGGATTTAAACTTGATTACATGCTTATGTACCGACCGTTGCAAATTTTCTGAATTGATAAGGAGTGTCGTGTTTTACGAAAGCAATCCTGCTCGATAGGTAGAGGACTCACATAATTTCTGATCGAATGCGCAAAAATTACTGAACTGCAAGTGGCCTACGACAGTCTCAGCTGTTGCGCTGTGATTACCTGCAAGTGAAGGTGTTCCTCTTTCAGGACGAATTCCGAGTTTTGGCTGGCGAGGATGGACGCCACGGCGGGCTTGCAGACCTCGCAGCCACAGCCGGAACCATGTCGCGCAAGGAGGTCTTCGAAAGTCGTGATACTCTCGGCCGCGCAAATGTGGTACAGCTCCTGCCGAGTGAAGGGTAAATGCTCACAGAGCGTTTTGTTGATGTCTTTGCCGCTCGCCAGCATCTCTTTGTTGAATAGCTCCGTCACGAGTGGCATACAGCCGCCGCAGCCGGTGCCGGCGGTGGTGCAGTTCTTTACTTGCCCCGCGGTCGTCAACTCCCCCTCCCGTATGGCGCTGAGGATGTCGCCCTTGGTCACGTTATTGCATGAGCACACCTGCATTGTGATTTGTAATCAATCAACGAAATCAATATTTAGGAAATGAATACGTATTTAGAGAAGAATGCGGAGACGAAACGCGAAATTGAGTGCGCTAAGTTATCAATACCCGTAGATTAAGTTATATCTTGGAAAGTACATGTACCTGTACCATGGTGTAAATAGGCGAACATTATATAAATAAACGCGCCTTTTGACTGTGTGTTTTCTTGTTTTACCTTGAAAATGCACAAAATATAAAACAATCAGTTTCCGAATTGGCGTGATATTTTTTTCTTTTTTCCTGTCTGCGTGTCTTTGTTACTCCAAATAGGCATGATTCCAATATTTTCATGACAAAACCCAAAAGATTCCATTGCTTTGGCCTGGAAGACTCAATAATCTATTTTTTAATCTTAAGTTAATTAATCATATTTTCGGAAACTGTTTTCCAGATGTTCAAGTTAAGTTCATCCACGATTGATGAAGCAATTCGCGAGTATTTAAGATGTCTAGAAAATCACCAATTTAATGATGCACCCAGTCGGTTCAGAGGCACCGTCAAATAGATCGCGGTAAGCATTTTGCGACTGCATGCGCGTTAGCATGAATCTGATTCCAAATCTTTGACTTAATACCATATGCCTTCCTGTTCCTCGGGCTTGGGCCTGTGGGGGTTTTCCATCATTTCTCCTTTTTCCTTCGTGTTTTTCTCTGCCTTTCTTATAGAAAACATTTTTTACTTCATACCAGATCATCACCCGCTGTCATTGGCCCGATGAAGAAAAATGTTGACAATATATACTGAAAAAATTCGACACCCCCACTCCGAATTTTTGTAGCGCTAACGAACTCGTTCATACCTGAAAGTCGTCCGGGAGGGCATATGCGTCGCCCGTCGCGCCCCCCGCCCCATCCCCGGACGCCCCGTACACCAGATCACTGGCCGATACGCCCAACGGCGCGTCGACCTTGCTAATTCCCAGCAGCACTTGGTAGTCGGCCGCGTCGCCGACCAGGATACCGCCCACCAGGCGAGTGCCGTCGGCGCTGAAGACGAGCTTCTTGTAGACCCCCGCGATGGGATCGTTCTTCACGATCGCGACTGTCTCCCCGTCCTGCGTTTCAACAAAATGAAACTTAAAAAATCTCGTCACATGCAACTTTCAACACCGCAAAAGAACACGCAATCCTGAAATCAGCTACAAATCTTCGTAATCGAAATAACGTTGCCTTTTGCGATGAAAATGGCCTCAAATTCCACTAATCCATTGAATTGCGTAAACTGCTCACTGATTACGATGGACCCTCGGACGGAGCCCGAGGTGCTCATAAACGCTAATAGTCATCCACCGTTCGTTTCCTTATTTGGAGATATGACTTGGCAACGCGTATCAATGTTTACGGCAGCTCGTCGTGACAGCCGAGAAACACGTTTCAAAGCAAAATGCGCTGCACGGAGCATTCACGGCAAAAGGGTGCGATGCAGCCGGGATGCGTTAATCCACTGTTAGAGAGGTGTGGGAGGGGTGGGTAGGGGGGGGGGGGGGGGGGGGGGTGGAGGAGCAGACACGGCGCTGCCCACCTTCACTTCCGTATCGCCAAAGCTGGCAACATCCACTCCCATGAGCTTTAGCTTGGTCGACATGTCGGCCTCGGGGAAGGCACGGTCGCCGCCCATTAAGTTCTGCGCCACCACCTCCGCCATATCATAGCCAGGAGCCACCAGACCGTAGATCATTGTGCCGTACATCTGCGCGTATCACAGCAGTCCGTCAGAGGCCGTTGCCATTTCATTCTTCGATGTTATAGCGCGTAATAATATGATACGATCAAAATAAATATGTTGTGTTACACTTGGATTTTTTTACTGCCAATGCTAAAATTGAAAATCGGTGAAATAGTCTGCCACCGGCGACTGACCGAGTGGTCGAGGCAGGCAGCCTCGCCGATGGCGTAGATGTTGGGGTCGGAGCTGGCCAGAGTTGCGTCGACCTTCACACCGCCGCGGGGGCCGAGCTGTATCGTTACGACGACGAGCAGAGGACATTGTTAGTTCAAGCTCTGCGACATTCAAATATGAAGTCCAGGTAATGAAAAGAGGCCCACAAAACAACAAAGCTCGGGTCGTAGTCTCATTGTAGTAGGATGAAAACGAATTGGTCTATATCGGGTGGGGGCGGGGCAAGTACTTCGAGGCCGCAAGCTCGTGCCAGGTCGTCGCGAGGTTTGATACCGCAGGAGACAATGATCATGTCGACATCCAGCGCCTCTTCCACCCCTTTGAACTTGATTCCACAAATGGCGCCGTCTTGGCTCTTCACGAAGTGCTCTGTGGAAGTGCCGAGGTGTACCTGAGAGCAGCGCCAACTTCATTCACTGACCCCAAGAAATGAAAATAACGCCTGAGAAATTTTTTTAACATCTTATTTATTTCCTTAGTGTTGAGTACATATGTATTGAAGGTTATTCTTGTCTTTGTAATTCTCGCGACGGCACTCTTTGACCCTTACGATACCTTCAGCCCGAGGTCCTCGATCTTCTGGACCAGCAATTTGGAGCCCTCGTCGTCCACTTGACGTGGCATGAGGCGGCTCGCAAACTCAACCACATGAACCTCGCAGCCGAGGTCGTACGCGGCCTTGGCTGCCTCCAAACCCAACAGGCCTCCACCGAGTACAGCGCAGCGCTTGGCGCCAGCCTCGGCGTATTCGATTATGTCGTCGAGGTCTTTCAGCGTGCGGTAGCCGAAGACGCCCGTCGTGAGATTGGGCTGCAGCGGGCTTGTCTCTACTGCTGTGTGAGTTTCCACACCGGGAAAAGTTCCCGGAATGGGCGGGAAGAAGGCAGTCGAGCCCGTCGCGATCACAAGCTTGTCGTACGCGATCTCCTCTCCATTCGCGCTGTGCACCACCTGGCGATCGCGGTCGATTCCAGTCACACGGTCCCCGACGTGAAGCTCCACGCCGCTGTCGACGTACCACTCACTTGACGCCAACTCGAGCTTGCTCGCGTCTCGATGCTCGAAGTACTGCGTCATGCTAGGAAACGGAAACCAACATTACAAGGACTTGTAAGTGATGGAAACCCTAAACCCTAAGCGAGGAACAAAGACACGCCTACGACTGACTCACTTCATTCGGTGGTAAGCCGGGCGGTTCTCCTCAGCAAAAGCTACAATTTGATAGGCGCCTTCAGTGTCCGCCTTGACCAGCTTCTCAATGAAGTTCAGTCCGACCATGCCGTTCCCGACGACCACAACTCGCGGCGCTGTTGCCGCCGCGTTTATGACGCGCCGCTTACACTCACTTGACGCTACCACGATGTGGTGGGTCGACCGGAGGGTTGTCGTAGCGCGCCGGGCCACGGGCACTGCCAGGCCCGCAAGACGAAGCCCGGTGAAAGCGGGAGAACAACTCCGACGAAGGGCAAAGCACCGCGCTCGAGGCGCTACTCGCTGTGCGTGCCTGCTGCATCAGGCAAAGAGTTATTGTGTCAACGGGCGTTTTGTAATGGCATATTAGGATTGTCGAATGTAAGCCATAATCCTCACGAAACAATGTCGATCCATTCGTTTCAGATTTAGCGACCGAACTGCGATTTGTTTCGCTTGTCATTTTGAAGTGCTGACTATACTGGCAGTTCCGGGCCTGTCATTCTTGTTGATTAAGGATTGCAAGTGCGACGATGACGGTGAGTGGGATTGGTACTTCAGTATGCGAGTGCGATAGGACATCCGGAGAAACGGAGGCTGAAAAACGCAGGGCAGCAATAACAAATAACGACCGACGGGCCGACTGCCGCATCGGCAGTAGTCATGGCTCAAAACATCGAATACTAGCGACATCGAATTAGATTAGCTCCCTAATAGAAACTACGTTTGGCTTGCATACTTGCTCAGCTGGACCTCTTTAATCGGTGTCGGGGTTTTCAGTCGATGTCGGAGAGCTGACGCTTTCAAATATTGTGTTCCGGAACCAAGTAAAAACAGCGCCCGCCCGTTCGTCAAGGGTCTCAAGGGATAGGGTGCACGGGCCTCGAAGAAGTTTTACTCTCAATTGTATCCAAAGATATTCAAAGAGATACCAATTCGATCAAGCCAGAAAGACTGCGCCACCACGTGACATCGGTGTTTAAGATTTGCGAATGGAGCTTTTATCGGCAGTACAGGCTGAAACAACGATGTAAGGGGGCCGTCGAAATAAGGCAGCGAAGAGGATGTATATCGCCTAAAGAGCGGCGGTTTCTGATCAAGATGGATGGTGTAATTATATTACTTACCGTCCATGAGCACTGGCGGTGACCGGTGTGTTGTGAGGTGTACTCCACGCCATCTTGGGCGACACGGCCGTTGATGAACCGACGGGTAAACTCGATGAACGAATACAGGCTTGCTTCGGCTGTAGCGGGCGACTCGTCTCGTTCCTTATGATGCGCCGCGTGCGGTGTAGTATTCCCTCACGATATGGCTTACTCGATGGTGTTTCGAAACGAAGGAGTTGTGCCAACGTCCAGGGGACAGAACGGGTGCGGAGCGAAGTGGCGTCAGATCAGGTCCCTGTCCGCCGTTTTATGGAACTCGACGACGACGCGCCGCGCGCGTCCGAACGAGACCGATGCAAGAGCGGCGCAGACTGTCGATACTGCATTTAACTACGTAATCGTAAATTGCATGCACTACGATATTTTTCGAGATAATTACAAATTAGTTTCAAGAAGATCGGACAGATACATCGAGAACGAGTATAATGAGGATCAGCAGCCATATTCGCGACTAAGACGAATTCCAAGCGAACACATTACGGAAAGGCGCGGAAAGTATGTTTTCCGCCAGCGGTTTTCCGAGTCCGAGACTGTCACGTGCGGGATTTTGTTTTTAATAATCGGCTTTTTTTCTACTGACAGAGTTTGCGTCGCTACCACGCCTCACATCCGACAGTCATCAGCAGTCGACTACAGCGACACGGACGTATGAGTGGGCTAACCCTGTCTTCAAAATACTGCGAGTTACACTGGTCCGGCAGAGGCAGCCACAGGAGTCTACTGCGCTACATACGCCCACCGTCCTTTTTTCGTCTCTCTTTCGGAGACTTACATACTCAGTCGCCGCGCCAGTGTGTCGCTCTCGACTCGGCACCGCGCCACCGTATCATCATCCACCTTCAGACGTCGAATGCATGCAGAATCGCGGCAATGCGTCCCGTCGCGCTGAAGTTGTTACTTCTAATGTACTGCTGATCCGGCGCAATAGTTCGACTCGTTCCTCTCAACTCGACAGAATTGCAAAAATGGAAACGGGCCGAGTTACGGATCAGTTAACACTCGCTCCTCTCAGCTGGCCAAGCGCCACGTGCATAAGCAGAAGAAATCTTAGCGATACGTACTACATACAGCGTTTAAGTCATGACCACCAAGGCGCCGTCCGGCCCGTCGACTCGACTCGTTTCGCTCAGCATAAAGCGATAATTGTCCAAATTGTACTTAGCATTTCGCTTGTGGATTAATTGACTCTATAGTTTGATGGGCGCGGCCCTGCTTGGTGCCGCCGTGCACGTGACCACGCGCTCGACAGTCCTCCCCAACCCTCCTCTTCATCCTCTGCCCACCACACTCACAGCAGAACGACCACGCTGCTTTACGAACACAGCCAACACATGAGAAGCCCCCACCTCCCTTCCATGCAGCCCGCTTCCCTCGTGACTGCAACGCAAGTCTCAGACAAACTGCGCCAACGGTTGTATTTCCTTACAAGGCAATCACGTGTCATAACCAGCTCCGCTCGCCTTCGTCTCTCTAATGAAGAGGCCGTAGAAGGGAAATGATTATAAGAAAAAATTGAAAATACATTTATTGCCGAACGTGTCTCCGAGTCACCGATCCTTGCTCTCAGATGCGTCACTCAACTAGCCAGACTTGTCACACTCCCCCGTCTGCACCCGATGCGTTGCGTTACTCACGTGGCGAGTGAGCGGCCGCTAATGTCCGATTGAGCCGAGCATCATCGCGCGACCTCCGCTGCCGCCGCCGCACATTGCTGACGCTGCATGGACCCCCACACTGCCCTGCGCCTCGTCCCGCTGCGCCGCCATCTCCGCCACGTGCAGGCTGTGCTTGAGCGCGCCGTAGGCGGTGAAGAAGATGGCGCCCTGCGTCATGTAAATTCCCAGTCGGGGCAACAGGCCGCGGTAAAGCCCCAACAGGCTCTCCTCACGGACAATCATGCGAAGAGTGTCAGCCGCGCCTCCCACCGACCCTGCACTCCCGCCACACACACACACACACACACACACACACACAGGCACACACACATACACACACACACACAAACACACACATGCAAATACACTATCAGCTTCCTAGCCTTCTTCCCCGTCGAGCTCAGCGCCTGGAGGCGGATATGCAGTGAGGCTTCACAAGGGAAAGAGCGGGTTTGACCTTGGGTTTGGATCCGAGTCTTAATGACATCGATGGGTGTAGTGACACATGCGCCTGTGGTGGCCGCAGCTGCGCCGCATGCGAGCGATTTGACTGTGCGCTGCTCCCCGCTGTCGTGCGCATCCGTCACCCTCGCCTGCAGCTGTTCAAACACGGTGAACTTGATGACGCTCTGCGGAATGTTGCGGCACAGCACGGCGCCCCATCCGCGCAGCAGCGACAGCGGTCCGCCGCCCTTCAGCATTCCGGCCACCGCTGACCGAGGACAGGAGTAGTTCCCCACCTACCACCGCAGCAACACAGACGGTCACATAGCTCAACGCCCTGCATGTGAGACAGAAATACAGAACAAAAACAAAAATGACTTTTTATTTCTGTGTATGTGTGTGCTTGTGTGTGTATACGTGTTTGCGCGTGCGCGCGTGTGTGTCTGTGTATTTATGTGTGTGTTTTTGTGTGTGTGTGTGCGTGTGTGTTTGTGTGTGCGTATGTGTGTGTGTGTGTGTGTGTGTGTGTGTGTGTGTGTGAGTGTTTGTCTGGATGTGGGGTTGTGTGTGTACCAGTATGTGTCTGAGTATTTGCATATGTGAGTAAGTGGGAGTGTGTTTGTGTGCGAATGTGTGTGTGTGTGTAGATGTGGGAGTGCGTGTGTGTGTGTCCGTGTGAGAGTATTTGTGCGTGCGCGCGCGCGTGTGTGTGAGAGAGAGAATGTGCGCTTGTGTGAGAATGTGTGTGTGTGTGTGTGTGAGTGAGTGTGAGTGAGTATGTGTCTCTGTATGGTTGCGTGTGGTTGAATCAATCATGCCATTGACAAGCGCTGTCGCTGTAGTCATTGCACAGCCATGCGGTTCCTTTTTCTGCCAGTAATCATCCTTGCACGTCAAAGGGGAACTAACCCAGATAGAACGAGCAAAGTTTGTGAATTGGATACTTTACTTTTTGGTGGAAAAGGGGGTTCGAGACCTGCAGCTGCGCTTTGACGCACTCCGTTGGGGTGTAGATGAAGGACGTGGCGACGCTGGCAGCAGCGCCTGAGCAGCATTGCGCCAGCCAGGCGTGACGGCCGTCCATGCGCCTTTCCATTCGACGTTTGGTGGCTTCGTAAGTAAAAGTGTAAACGGCGGAGATTGGAACTGAGGCGGCGACGGAGGGCGCGAGGCCGGAGTAGAGGAAGGAGACGCCTCGAGCGCGGAGGTTGTGAAGTAGAACGGCAGACAGTCGGCGGTCGCCGTGCCTACCCGCTTGAATCAGCACCTTCACGGTGTCGAGCGGGTGAAGTATCGCCGTAACGATGCCGCCCGCCATCGCGCCGGCTACAGCTGCGAGTCGCGGCGAACAGTCGGCGGCAGACTTTGACGGACCCGCGACACCCCCACGAGCGACACACACCCGTACTGCCTCGCTATCAATTTTACGACCCAGCGCGAGGGGCATCCTTCTTCACCGCCAACGCCCTCTGCGTTGGCGCTGCACCGGAGAAAGATGTGATGAGAAAGCAGATTATGTGAGATTACTGCGGTCGGCGAAATTGAAGTGTCGGCCGTACCCGCCGACCAGAGTTCGAGAGCCGCGGCCGGCTTTGCGGTACAGCCGGAGCGTTCGCTAGAACTTCACTCCACACACGTACCAGGTTTCTCATTGACGCACGGCGGCGGATTTGAACGGATCGAAGGATGGTGCGTGAGTGAGTGAGTGAGTGAGTGAGTCGACGGCTGGTGGGTGCGCGGGGGATGGCAGCTCCTTACTGGCTACGATACCAGCGCGAGAGACTGCAACAGTACATAAGATAGAGCTAAAATACACGATACATATTTTTCCCCGTTTTGCTCTTGGTTACGGTTCCTGAGTGGCCGCAAATTTATTCTGTTCTGGAAGAAGCAATTACTCCCGCCTTTGTTATTTCAATAACATGGATTGGAATCTTTTTTTTTTCTTCTTCTTTTTGCTTGGTGGCTTATTTTGCTCTTTCTTATTATAAGAAAATACTTGAATTTCAATGTATTTATTCAAAATTTCAAAATCAATTCTTTACACTCCTCCATAAACGTCCGGACAAGATTTCGCGCCTTCGCAAGAAAAAATGTAGCCATGCGTAGATTTTATTGACAAATCGCCTGAAATCCTAGGCAATGGTTTGACGCCCGCCAGGATGGAAGGCGCCGACAAGTATAAGGGCGGCAAATTCGAGCAGTACCGGGCTTGTGTACGTGGCTTATGGCGCCCGCACCCATGCGGCACGCTCTTTCACATAGTCGCAGTGCCGGTTAGGCGAAAAGAGTAACGTGCGCATAGCGCCGCAATATGAAGGCTTATGCGACGATCGCGCAAATATAATGCATAGGCGACGGAGGGAGGAGGTGTTGGGCAAACGTTGTGGGGGAAACGCACGAAATCGCGTATGTAGAGTTGTAGACTAGCTACAGATATGCGAACAACCCAAAGACAAGCTCCTTTCGGCCACAATAATCAAACGATCATGACTTTCGAAAGTAAGGTCAAGAGTTTTTGAAACACGTACAATTGGACGCGCCCCTTCAATTCGCGTCGAACGCACATGGTTTAAAGTTCATACTCTCACAAACGAACTTTCGGTGAATTATTCTATAATTTCCGAAATATTCAGGCAAAGCTGAGCCGCAGAGCCAAGCAACACCCGTCGATTTCGGCTCATCTCATGAGGCGATTTGAGCGGGGTTTGTCGATATATGTAACTAATCCTTCATTCCTACTGATTTACAAGCCTAATTCCCGACGTGTGCCACGCGTACGTGGGGAGGGTGTGGTTAGCACATGCACACACCCAAGCATTCCAAACACCACCGTCAATGTCATGCGTCCCAAACGGCCAAGTCGGACGTCGCCCCTCACCAAAGCCAATTGCCTTTGCCGCCTATTTACAATGTACAGAGTTTGTCCAAACCCGCGTCGTGTGGTTTTTACTCGCTTGCTCTCCCAATACATCACCCATGCATGCGGCGTGAACTTCCGTACTTTATTCACACACCCGCAAACCAAGCCTCGCGCATTGAACACGGCATCCACGCCTCCAAACCCCCTCCAACAAGTCCCCAAAGTACGGTTATGTGGAATGTTGAGTAATATTCAGCTTGGTATGAGCACTTGAGCAATGCCCAAGCGTGGCGCTCAAAACGACATGTGTAGTTCAGACAATTTCCTAGACAATTATGGGCTTAATCCGACAAACTCTACCGACGACACTTGTCTTAAGCTCAGGGCTAGCCATACCGGATAACGGTTAACTGCTTGCTTCTCGGCTCTCCTACATTTGGGCGGTACCTGAGTGTCATCGTGCTTGACGTGGTGAGAGGGGAGCGTGTTCTTGACTAGCTTATGCTCAACATAATGCATGTCCGGACTTTTGTGGAGGAGTGTATATGCTGATGGTATCGCTACACCAGGATGCAATTTGTTTGATGGAATTGGTTCAAAGCACCTAATGCACTCGATGAGTTGTGTCTATCAACAAAACACAGGAATGAAATTACAGGAAGTACAATTAAGGGGGGGGGGGTTACGCCGAAGTAGCAATTTCAATGATAGGACTCGCACAATTCCCAAAAATAAAATTTGACAATAACGACATATTGGTTGTTGAACCGGTTGATATTTGAAGGCCTTACCTCCCCTCATATCAATTATACTCGTAAATAAATATGAAAACTGCTTGATACCGGCGCCCGCCGGCGGCGGAGCGGCGGCGACCCCGGAGGGGGGTGCGCTCGCATGCCCATCGGCACCTACCTATACCTCCACGCGGTGGGCGGTGGTAACCATGTAGCCGTGCCGGGCAAGGCACGGTAGAGGCTAAACGAGGTACCGATAGCTGCGATCCGCGGGATCAACAGCTTTCGGGAAGCCATGTAGGGAGGGTTTTGGAGAAACAGAATATCCGTATACCAACACTAAGATCTCCCGCTCGGGCCGTCCGATATTTTTTCGCGACTGGATGCTCACATACACTCTCCCGACTAGGGGGCGAAGGCAGTGTCTGCGAAATGTTATTTGGCGAAAGGGGGTACGAACGGATTAGCGGTGAGACGCGGGTGTTGGAGCTCGCGACGGACAACCGAGAAGCAACGCCAAGGCAAGGCGCTCGCTAGCACTCGTCCAACCATGTGAGTGGCGAGTCTGCCATGGGGGCGAGGCTAGAAGCTACGCATGACGGAGGAGGGTCGCAGCCGGAGGAGCGACACGGTCTGGCGGCGGAGGTCCACATGATTGACCGCCGCCAAAAAAACCCGGTATATTTTGGGATAAATAATTTCCGATCCCGATATCTTTTGAGGAGCGGCATCTCGATCGGCGTGTTCGACCAGCCTCTCCCCCAATCGGTACCCATTTATCGACAAGCTGCCTAAGGGAGGGTGCCTAGAGTTATCTCAACGGCACTCGTCTTGTAAAGGCGGTCCCATGATAGCGTAAACCATTGGGGGAGGGTACGGGCGGATTTCGCACGATCAAATAGGTGCTAGAAACAAACGGAGACGGATAGGGGACATGATAAAATCTGGCGCGGAGGCAAGAGCGGTAGCCATACACCGTTTACAGCTATGGACTTCGTCTCTCCCCAGCCCCCGGAGGCTTAGGGAAGTCTAGGTTAGGAGGCGAGCTGCGACTGAAGGAGTCGCGATATCTCGGACGGGGGAGCGCGTGGATCGGGACGGGACCGTCTACGACATGTGCGAGGGGTTTTTGGCCTGCCTTCCCCCCCCAGCTCATGAAGACCGGATTCGCACAGGAGAACATGTCAGGAAGGCCCGTCGCGACGAGCGCAATCTCATAAGCTAAATTATTCAACACCCTCGCAGCAGCTTGAGCAGGCTGCGCATCGTGGAGACTAGCGATAAATATTTTTCATAACTAGTGTACAGTTAATGTTAACTAGCACAAATTTGATTATATTATTATTGCCATTCAAGAGGTTGGGATTAGTGGATTCATGGAGTACCTTCTCGATCAAAAAGGTACTCTAGAAGGCATGATCACAAGGGCGCACGAAAACAACAGCCGTCAACTCGGTGAACGTTGTAAACAAATTTCATTTTCAATTTGCTTGTTGCCCTTACAACAAGTGTAACCGGGTATAACGCCATGAGGAAACGTCTTTCTTGGTGAGAGCATTGTGTGTTTGTGTGTGTGTGTGTGTGTGTGTGTGTGTGTGTGTGTGTGTGTGTGTGTGTGTGTGTGTGTGTTTGGGGGGGGGGCTATGTATATGTGCGTGCATATGTGTATTTTCTTGGGTGTTGTGTGCCTCATAATAGTGTATGATTGTTTGTAAGTATGCTTCCACATATGTATACTGGAAGGCCATCGACTCATCCATGTATTCTTTTGTACAAAACTTTGATTGATGTAGGTCCGATGCTTTGAAAAATGATATGTGATATTGTCGAGTGCCACTCTCACGGTTTTGGTCAAATATATTAGCAATTTGATTAAACGCCGCGATGTAAATGCGTCGCCATTATCTGCATCAATTCACATACGGACAAAAAGAGAGGATGTAGTTGAACACATTTTCAGTTGTCGAAATAGAGCTATGCCTGATGACGGCGATTCGGAGGGAGTCGAGTAGGCATTTTCTAATGATCCAAGGATCACGGTAGGAGGGGGCGAAAATGGGGTTTTGGATTTCCAAGAGGGAGCCCAGTCGTGCAACTAGTATGTACACATCTTCGTCGAGCGAGGCGCGAGTGAGGTAACGGCGGAAGAGGCTGCAAAGGCGTCAAACGTGGGGTCATGAGAGGATGCAGACGGGATAATGTCCGTCGGGTTTGTTTAAGACGACATTGTCTAGGATGGGTGGGTGGTGTGAGTTTGTAGTTTTCCGGAGGGGAGCATGTCGATGTCGGAATGGAAAGGCTTAAATTGTATGATGTGGGCCAAGACCGCCACAATAGTGCCCACCAACTCCTACTCACACTTCTAGAACAATCTAACGGGGGGCGATGGGAAACCATAACCGCCGACTTATTCGGTAATAAGTGTATCAAAGCATTCACATCCCACACATTCAGCGACCCACTACCTCACCGTGACACACCCTCCTTTCATCACGATCAAATGAACTCTAGTAGAGTGAACGCCGACGAAGGCCTCGACCACTCTTCCCTAACCGGCTGCCCCGCAGCCTTGCAAGAGGAATTTATGCCCACCCAACGCAGACCCCCGGCACATAAACTCGACTTTCTTAGACTCCTAGAACCCCGCCTCGTCGCCTCGTCGGCCATACCTCCTCTCGACGCAGATATTCCACTATTCGTAAAGTTTTGATAGGAGAATGAAAAATTGTGCATATTACGAACGACCTTAAAGCCACCCACCACCTCGTAATGGAAAATACAAGCCTTTGCAAATGCACTCCGCTCACACTGGCCATGCACACAAGTTGACGTCGTGCCCATAGTTATGAGCCGCACCGGCATATTTCATTCCCTGACACACACAAACATCACTACCCTAATCAACCCTAGAAGTGACCCACCAGACAAACTCTCCAATACCCCAGCCCGAGACATTATCCGCATCCTTTGCTCCCGCCTACACATTTACTATGTCAAATGGCTGCACCATCTACTCCACATCTACCGTATCAAATCCTTTACCACCTCCAAACAACTTATTCACCAACATTTCTGAGTCTACCCACCCATATGATACCACACTCTACCCTACACTGCCAAGATCTTCCTAGGGGGGCGTAAAGCCAAACGATACCTTCCGAGAGGATGGACAAGGAGTCCCCCGGCCTAGATTTTGTGTTCTGAGTCCTAGATGGCATGTGCAAGAAGGCCCTTGGACAACAACCATAATGTGCCTGGTAATTGTTGTAAATCACTTTCATTTGCATGTGGGCGAGAGGATATGACAATGGTTGGAGGCCATATAGGGATCGTATGGATGGGCCCTCGATACCTTTCGAGGGAGGAAACTCTTGTATGGGGTTGGAGATTAATGGAGGGGGGGTCTTGGAGAGGAGTTGGGGCCACCGCGTGATGGACTTTTTCCAAAGTGGGGTAATACCGCGTTAGAGGGAGGGTGGGGTTGCGTGTGCTTCGAAGTGTGAGCTTGTTGTACGCTTGGTGGTAGAGGATCGAATGGGGGTCGGTAGTGTGTGATGGTTGTGTGCGGGGGGAGGATGGTAGATTGGTAGGTTCTCACATTGACGCGTCAAGTGCTCGCGGAGGGTGGGGGTGATGGGGTTGGTGAGATGAAGAGCTTGTATATCATTATTGAGTAGGGTGGCGGGGACGCGCTGCATTCGAAGAAGCCTGAGAAGGGTGGGGTTCACGGACCCGCGGGATATTTTTGCTTCGATCGTAGGCCAATGGCGAAAGAGGAAGGACAAGTTTTCGATGCGGGAGCGAGCCACAATGTAGCCGTCGTTATTGAGAATGCTTTCTAGGTGGCATACAGTGATTTGATTCGCACTGGTTTAAGATAGGGGAGATCGGAACCCGCCAAGTTCGTGGTGGAGAAATGGGGGGCAGTGCGCGGGAGATTGCATAGGGAAGAGACCACGGAGCGCAGACTTTTACAAGGACATTTTTAAACCCCGCAATGCATTCATACACCCCCCGCAAGAGCGCGGTCGCCCGGTTGGGGTTAGTTTCCGCTGGAGCCATGTCCCACTACGATCGCAAACGCCCTACACCCGGGAAGTTTATATGACATGCAAACGCGGGGGGCTGGACTGTCGGATGATCCAAGCCACCGACTTCACCCAATTCCAACTTCACCCCGTGGAAAAATGTCCGTCGCGATCACGGATTTCCTGAACTACCATTTCGTGCTTGAGAAAGGTATTGTCGACCTTAACCGTATGGCGGCCTAAGGAGTCGACGTCTCCTCTTTTACCACCGATGGCTCACTCACCAATGCCGGAGTGGAAGGGGTCGGCGCCATCTCCATGGCTCAATGGACGCAACCTTCGCCGACACTTGTAAGGTAGTTCTAAACCTTACTACCTCCCCCTTCCCCTCCTCTATGCCACCCCCCTTCCTAAGATTACCATCCACTTAATGCCCGACCTCCTCAACCCACGTTTCTTACAAATCTACAATGTCCCGCACCCGACGTCATAGGACGGTAAAGTTCTGCTCCCCAAGCTCACTCCGCATGCAAACACGGCGATTAACCGCACAAACTAGCCCTAGAAGATATCGTGGAGGCTGCTTGGACCTTTAGTAGTGGTATTCTTATTGAGAAAAAAACAAAAGCCCAGCTCGACACGATTACATTACTCGATGACATAAAAACATGCTCACATCGGTGGCGCTCGATCCTCACGGTTTGAGCCTCATCGCCGGCTCACCAAGACGCTCACCCGCTCGACCGATATACGTTTTCTGACTTAGCCACACACAAGCTGAAGCGCCTCCATCACCCCCCCCCCCCCCCCCCCCGCCGAATACAGCCGACCCATCAAGCAAGTCGGCTTACTCCCCATGCCGAGAGCCCCCATCCCCGACGCCATGCCCCCCCCCCTTGCATCAGTACTACAAACACTCTAGCTCGACGGACAACCACCGCGTCGCCATTGACGAGGACACTACCCAGGGCCCCCACATCACATACTGCCGCCGCTGTCCCGACGAGGAAGGTACACAGCAACAAATACTTCGACGAAATAAACGCATACCAAGACAGACGAGAAATAAACCAGACCAGACAATCAGTCAAGCTCTCACATATTGTAGGCGATTCTGTGTTGAACGTCTCATCTCCCTACTCATCGCTCTCCGCGCTTCTTCCCCGACCCCGACCTGCCTCCAACGTATGTTGGCTCGAGCAAGGGTTTTTTCGTCCTCACGGATGCTCACGCGCTCCCCTCCCATGCGAGCGAGAAAGCGCCCCTACCCCGATATTGCGCGATCAAGACCTCCCCACGCACGGACCTACGCATTCACGACTTTCCTTCCTCTGCCTCATCAACGGTAGTTGACGCTTCCCCCAATAACATACCTCGTCTAGCCATTACTCACTCGGCTTAGGCCCGACTCGAGTAATTTCAGTGTCTCGACCAAGCCTATGAGCGTTGAAGGTAAATGTGGGTCGACATTGCCTTCCTTAACCCTTGTATCCAAGCGGCCGTTTTTTAGTGGGTCTTAGTAGGGGAACGAGGCTCCCGGCTGGGCGATCGACGATAGCGTCAACATTAGGGTTTCTCCACGAAAGGAGGGCACTTTTCGGAATCTCAAAGATGAACTTTTTCGCTTAGTATATGTAATACAATGTAATACATTTTGTATAGGCCATATGCGTTACTTACACACACATCCGAGGCTACAACTTTATTTCAGTCTCTAAGAGTATCTCAGGAAAAGCTGCCCGGCACGATCTTGTATAGAGCCCCTTTATTGCATATACAAGCGGGTTTTATGAATGGTTTCCGTACATGCTAGGAAAACCATTCATTCTAAATTGCGTCCGCCCGATGGCGGCGTAGCGGCGGCGGCTCAGGAGATGGGTGCGCTCGCGAGCCCGTCGGCACTCACCCCTACTTCCTCGTGGTGGGCGCAAGAAACCCTATTGCCGTGCCATGCCTTGCACGGTAGGGGGGCTAGGCGGGGTGAGCCGTCAGCTGCGACCCGCGCGATCGGCAGATTTCGGGAAAGCTCTTTACGGATAGTTTTTGAAAATCATTTATTATCTGCTCTACCGGCGCCAAAATTTCCCGCTCGGGCCGTCCGATATGTTGTTTCGCGACTGAATACTCTCATGTAATATCCTTGATAACGAGTCGCCCGCGCGGGGGGGGGGGGGGGGGGGGGGGGGTATCTTAAAGTTATTCTTTGGCGAGGAGGGTAAGGACGGATCAGCGATGGGATGTGGGTGTTGGACATGACGGCGGACAGCCGGGAAGCACCGCTAGTGCTCGCTAGACGTCGACCAACATCCTAACGCCGAGCAGGCCCAAAAGTGGGCAGCACGACAGCGATAGCGAGGAGGACTGTCGCGACAAAGAAGCGGCGAGGTCTTGCGGCGGGGGTCCTCGAGATCAGTCGTCGCCGGAAAGCCCGGTACGGTGGGTTTTGCATAATTTCCGTATCCCCGAGGGCTTTTGGATCCGCCAAGGTCCCACCCTACCGTCACCCACTATCGCTATGCACAATTGATATTAGGGAGCGCGAGCCCGGATAAGCGCGGAGGCTCGCACTAAAAACACTCGTCCTTGAACTTGCCTCGAAGGACCCGCGAACAGTGAAAGGAAGATGCGGTCACATGTTGATTGCAAGACATGCACCCGGGTACTAGAACATAGGTTACCGGGGAAATGGCCGGGAAAACTTTTCAGCGCGGCCGCAGAAACTTTTTTTTTCTGTCTTGTTATCTCGCCCCCCCCCCCCCCCCCCCCCCCCTCGCTCCCCCCCCCCCCCCCCCCCCCCCCCCCCCCTCCCGCCCACACACACCTCCCCTCGAGGTGACGGGGGACCTCGACTAGGAGGAAATTCGCGACGGGGGGAGCGGCAACGGCCTTGGGACGGGGTTTACGGGATGCGACGGGCGAAATCGACTAGGGAACGCGTGAAGAGGGGTTTTGCTAGACTTCCCCCTTATGTCCCCGGCAAAACCGAAGTCACGCGGAAGCTGAATTAGGCTGGCCCGTCACCCCTCTCGAACGCCGATCGGCCTAGGCCGGTCGGCACCCTGGTTCGGTGGCAGCGTGCCGTGCATCGTGAAGGTCGAGCAACAGTTGAATTTTGCATTTCTTGACAATTGGATTTATTTTTAGAAATGTGTTTTGATTACAAAATTATCTATGTTGTCAATGCTTAGGCGGGGGGGGGGGGGGGGGGGGGGGGGGGGGGGGGGGGGGGGGAGGGGTGAAAATTCCGCTTGCGCTTGCATATAGTTTTTTAGCATCCGAGGAACATCGGCAAACATTGCAAAAAGGTTTGCTGATAGGTGTACCTAGTCGAAGAGTATCCGGCCGAATTATTGCTCTTCAATGTCCTTGATAGCATAGTATTGATGGCCAATAGATAGCATTCGGTTTAGTTTGTCGATGTTGTTGTAACACAATTTCAACTTTAATTTCAAATTTTTGTTCCGTACACGGGTCAATCAATTGCACACATGCCGTATGTCTATTAAATGTAATGCCAAACTGAAACTTAGATTCAAATTCTGATTCAAATTGTGATGCCACATTTCGCCCCAAAATGATTGAACTTGTGCACACAGCGTGATGAGCAAACATTACATGCGTTACCTTACGCATGCATTACACAGACACCCAAGCTTTATCATGTGCATTGCTTAGTGTGCTTCGCAGTACCGTCGATTTGGGCTTGCTTTTTTTAGGGGGTGTCAAGTGTCGATGAGGTGCGGTCGTGCGAATGCCGTTCTTAATGCACGCGGCATGGATCGCAAATCGTGACCTTGCGAGTGTGTATGTGTATGATACATGGAAATTAGCACCACCAACGCGGGCGTTGTATTTAAAACACGCGAGTAAGAACCCGCATCAAGTCGATTTTGTCAAATAGTGTATATTTTCAATGGGCGAGGGCGACTGGAATTGGCGTGGGGCGAGGTCCGTTGGGCCTTTTGGGACGCAAATGGATGGCCTTGGTGTATGGCATCTATTGCTGCATATGCGGATACCATCCACACCCGCCCTACGTGTAGCACTCGTTGGGCATTGACATTAAAAACAATGGGAATGAAGGCCATAACGTGTCGCCGGCATGTTGAAGCATATGTCGTCTAGCCGTGCACATATCGCCTCATAGCGGAAACCCGCGAATTCGGCTGGTGTTGACTTCGCGACTCCGCTCTCGATTAATACTTAGACAAATAAATCAAATAGTGGTAGAAAATCGGAAATTCAAATTTTGGACTCGCCATTAGGTGCGCTATCTAGATATGCAATACAAAGACACGCCCAATGATGCCTTATTATAAATATGTATATCTCCGATATAAATTGAATATGAGTATATTATGTATTGTTAGTCGTTGAGCCCTTGACAGGGGTTTGATGATATCGGTGGTGAGGCTACATACGTGATTCTTTTACATTTAGTTCGCAGCGGTCTACCCAATAATAGCCCCGCCTACGTTGCTATGGCATTATACTTCTTGCACGATCATTGAGTCTGTCGTATTTCGCCGCTTTGGGTCTATGTTGACACTTCTCTGAAACCGCCATAGTTTGTGTTTTGAAGAGCACGACTCACGTGTGCGCGCGAAAACCCCACGCACACAAACACGTCGATCCTCTAAATCGCCCCCCCGCATCCCCCCCCCCCCCCGGCGCGATCCCTCGAGCCCCAACGCAGAGCATATGAGACCGAGAGATTTGGTAATCAATCAAATTTTTATGATTGTAAAAAGCGTATGTGAATCATTTGTGTCAAGCCGATATGTTGGCCTCATAGCGCCGAAAGGTTTCTCTCGCCGTCCATCTCTCGCCGTCCATGTCGCGGACAACGTCTTGCGCGGATTGTCCGCCGTCACGGACGGTGTGAAGGCCGCTTCTTCGTCGGATGGGATGCCTCCTCATGCCAGGGCGCTCTTCAACCGCGCCATGGGCCGCAAGCGTCCCCGTGCCTCCTCGCGCGGCATGCGAGGCGCCGCTTGTGGTCTCCATGTGTCGAGTTTTCAGCGTTGCGTGGGGGTTTCTTGTGTTCTCTTGCGTTTATCTCCTAGGTTTGTGCGCAATGAAGTGCTTCCCTTTGCCGGGTGCCTTGGATTCCGTGACCCTCTTGTCACTCTTGCCCTTTTGCCGCCGTAGGTATGAACTCATCAAGTCCGGAATTCTGTTGGGGAGTGTAGGAACATATCGAGCGCAGACATTGATAGTTGCCCATTGAGGGGAGCGGGCTGGCTTTGCACCCTCACACTTTTCTAAGTTAGCGGTCCATGCGCCATGCGGCAATGAGTGACATTCTGCTGGCACCAAGTAGTGCGTCTGTGCATCAATTCAAATGCCAATCTGATAAAGACACGACCGAGGTCGCTGTTAAAACTGTGGCGCATTGCCATTCATACCAAATGCAGATCAGAGGATGATGTGATCGATTGACTGACTTCATTACAAGAAAAACAGCATCGTTCAAGATTCCAGGTTATATGGGGGACTAAATATTTCAGAAAAGCTCTTCGACTTCAACACCCATTGCTTGACATGGCCATTTGGACAGGGCACACATTGCCAGCGCACCGCAAACCTGCACCTCCACTGACTCCGTGTGGGCCTGCATCGCCGCCTGCACATCCGACAGCATCCCCAACCCTCTTGCCTCGACTTGATTGTCCTTATTCTCGACGACAAGGTTGTAGATGGCTCCACATGCCGCCCCCTGCACCTTCCACGAGTCCGGAAAGCTCTGCATCGCCGCCCGCACATCCTCCAGCACCCTCAACCGCCTCGCCTCCACACGAAGCCTGTCATTATCGTATGCGAGGGCCCATATGGCGTGGCAGGCCGCTTCCTGCACCCCTGCCTCGGGCGAGTGGGCATGCATTGTGGCAAGCACGTCCACAAGCAGCTCCAACATTTTTGGCGTCTCTTTTCTGTCAGCAGCGCTATAAATGTGGCTGATGGCCTCGCATGCAGCAGCCTGGAACTCCACGTTGCTGATGTGGGCGCGCATTCCAGCTTGCACGTCCGCCACCACCCCCAACTCCATCGCTGCAGCCTGATTTTCAGGGATGCCACAGGTTATATTGCGAACTGCCATGCAGGCCGACTCTTGTATGTCCGGGGAGGTCGGATACGCGCGCATCAGCGCCTGCAAGTCTGCCAGTATTCCCAAGCGCTCCGCCTCAACCTTATTGTTTGAGATGTCGGCAGTGACGCTCAATATGGCCTTGCATGCGGTGCGCTGTAGAGAGGCAGAGTGAGAGGGGTTCAGTGCTTCCCGCAGATCAACCACGACCGCGTTGCCAAATACGCCGTCAACAGCACCTAACACCTTGCCATGCTTCCCCTCCCTGCCAGTCACCCGAGCGGCGGGGCGGACAGCAGCCTTCAAGTCTGCCAGCAAACCCATTCGCATCGCTGCAACCTTGTTCGAGTCGTTCTTGTGAGTCATGCTGCAGATGGCCTCGCATGCCGCCTCGTGCAGGTCCGTACAATGTGGGTGAGCGCGCATCGCAGACTGCACCTCTGCCAGCAGCCCCAACCGTCCCGCCTCCGCAATGTTGACGGCGTTATTGATAGTAATGCAGGTGATGACGGTACATGCCATCTCCTGTAGGTCCGCAGAGCTGGTGTGGGCACGCATGGCAGCCTGCACGTCCGCCAACATTCCCAGACGCCCCGCCTCCGGACCGCTGGCGACATCACTGGTAATCAAGCCACGGATAGCGCAACATGCGGGATACTGCAGCTCTAGGGACTCAGTCTTGGTTCGCATCGCCGCCTGCACCTCCGCCAGCAGACCCAGCCGCGTCGCCTCCTCAACGTCGATTAAACTGTCGAAGGTTATACTGGACATGGCTCCGCACGCCATGCGCTGTAGGCTTATAGAGCCTCTGTGAGTGCGCATCGCAGCCGCCACTTCTGCAAGCACCCGCAAACGCCCCGCTTCGGCTTGGTTAGTCGGGTTTTTTTCAGTCATGCTGCTAATGAACATGCATCCGATCTCCTGCAGGTCGCGAGACGCGAGGTGAGAGCGCATTGCAGTCTGGACGTCGGCGAGCAGCCCCAACTGCCCAGCCTCAACAACACCCTGGGGGAGTTCGGCACAGACGCAGCAGATGGCTCGGCAAGCCATGATCTGCGTGTCTCGACATCGCCGGTGGGCACGCATTACAGTCTGCAGGGCTGCCAGCAGCCCCAGCCGCACCGCCGCCAAAGCGTTATCGGGATTTCCCAACGTGATATTGACGATGGTCTTGCACGCCATTTCGTGAAGTTTCGTAGAGCCAAAGTTGGGTCGCATTGCAATATGCACGTCCTTCAGCAGCGCTAACCGCCCCGCCTCAGCGACATTTTCGGAGCTGCTCTCAGTAATACAGTGGATGGCACAGCAGGCCTCGTACTGTACCCTCACATCTTTAGTGTGTCCTCTCATGGCAGCCTGCACGTCCGCCAGCAGCCCCAGCCGCTTCGCTTCAACTTGGTAGCATGGGTAAACCGGAATAATGATGCTGATGATCACGCACGCGACACATTGCAGGTTCTTAGAGCCAAGGTTTGAGCGCATCGCACTCTGCACGTCCGCCAGCAGCGCCTTCCCCTCAACATCAGGAACGGCAGCGGCATTTACGGCGAAGACGTTGTGGATAGCTTGGCACGCCGAATACTGCAGCTCCGAGCAGCCAACCTCGGCACGCATAGCAGCCCGCAAGTCCGCCAGCAGCCCCATCC
Organism: Tetraselmis chui; assembly: GCA_026401115.1. Classification (NCBI taxonomy): domain Eukaryota; kingdom Viridiplantae; phylum Chlorophyta; class Chlorodendrophyceae; order Chlorodendrales; family Chlorodendraceae; genus Tetraselmis; species Tetraselmis chui. The sequence goes on from JAPMLY010000327.1 coordinate 218,061, forward strand.
GGTACGCCTGGACGGAATTTTCAGGGTTCCCGAGCGTGATGCGGCAGACTGCGACGCACGCTATCGTTTGTAAGTCCACGCACTCGCGGTGGGTACGCATTGCTGCCGCTATATTCGCTAACAGCCCCAACCGTCCAGCTTGGGCGACGTTTCTAGGTTTATTGGTTGTCAGGTTGCAGAGGGTCTGGCACGCAACACGTTGAACGACTTCCGAGGCCATGTGAGCGCGCATGGACACCTGTATCTGTCGAAGAGAGGAGGTTTGCAACATACTGTCCACACAAATCCTTTCCGCGTCAGTGTGCTGTGCTCTTCTCGGTCCCCTTCCGCCCTCCTCCGCTGTCGCTGGTCGCTGCGCCCGCCCCGCTCTCCCCATGTTATTTGATAATCCGCGGTGCTGCGCACTTCCCGCGCCACAGTTTCGTAACTATAGAATGTTAAAAGTGTACGCTCTCACGCTTTGCAGCTAGCGATTTCGTCCGTCGTTGCGTCGCTTGAGCTGAGGGGTACCGCCGCTTTGCCCAAGGCTGGCGGCTGGCGGGTGGCTGAAGCTTGGCTCCGGGCCACACCTGTAGGCTGAAGCGGCTGTGATCGCAACCCTGCGCGCTCGACAATATAATAATCCGCAACACAGAAACAGATACTGTTACATGTACTGTTACGCGAACGATCGCAGCCATACGTTTACCCATGGCACATTTTGCCAAATATTTTTGATAGTTTACACTTTTCCATAAGACCACCACAGGCCTGCCCTCTAGGGAAGATTAGCGCTCTAATTACGGGTTGGGTGGGTGGGTTGCGCGAGTCGTCAGATTGGCGAGCGCAAAGCAGAGAGTGCCATTGCGCTCGGGGGTTGCACCGGCTTAAGGGTTGTCGCTAGCTAGTGTTGCTGGAGACATGGCTCGGGGCGTTGCGCGAGGCGTTTCCCTAGTCATCGAGGGTTACCTCGAGGAAAGGGTAAGACCCTCCTTTTTACAATAATGCTTAACCGCTAGGGTGTACGTTCTAGCACACATGTAATTAAGTTTTGCAAATGACCTCTAGATTTAAAAAATCGGACTATTTACCCGAAAGCACGTTTTGCCAATATTTTAAAGCCGAAGGCTTGCGCCGCCTAGTCTTAATGAGGCGGTCGGGGTGGGACGGGCCAACCGAAGTACTACCACGCCGCAAGAGATGCGGTCATGGTGGGATCGATGTATATTCCTTCGGTCATTGAAGTGCTCTTGGCCCAACCACCCATGTATTTGACGACGTGGAGCGTGGCTCCAATACAGCTAGGAGCGGAGGCGGGTCCTTTGCGGAGGTTGTGCGATGTCCATTTGAAAACTTTTGATGGAGCGGCTCCGATGGCGGTGTAGGCTTCGAGGAGCCATGCGGAGAGCGTTTCAGCCGCTTGCCATTCTCCTGAAATCACGTAAGGTGCGAAGCTCCATATCTCGGGTGGTGGGGGGGGGGGGTAGTTGTAGATTTTCTTGCAGTAGGCGATGCGTTGTGTGCAATACCATTATAGTAGGTCAACGAGGGCGGGGTTGGCGTCGATAGGGGTAGCCATGGTTGGTTTGTCGGTCGCGTTTTGTTTACCTCGTGAAAAGCCAAATTTGTTTACGTCATGAAAAGCCTAATTCTGCCTTGATGGTCGATCGACAGTCATGTCCTGGGTTTAGCAATGGACTCCCGATTGCACTTTGCAGAAGAACGCCTTGTTGGTACACACCGCAAGCGTCGCTCGGGATATAGCGATGACGTATCGAGTAGGCGGTGTCCACGTCAAGTGTTTGCGGAGATGGGTTGCGGCGTCGAGAAGGGTGAGGGCCATGGGGGTTAGTAACGGTAGGCGCGAGTCTGCGGCTAATAGGCGTTGTTGATGCATTTCGAGTCCGCGTCGTGCGTTTGCGAGGAGTTCACCGACGGCTATCGGCTGCTATTGGTGGTCGCGGAAGAACTTGTTGACCGCCGAGTAGTATCGTTGGAGTGAGGCTGCAGCGACGGTTCCTTGTAGTCTAGCCATGTAGTGTAGCGGACGATCGACTGCGTGGTGGCATGTAAGGGGTGGTTGCCCTTCCTCGTGGCAAAACGCGGCGAACTAGCGCATGCCGCTGTCGTAGTTCGCGTACGTTGTTGGTGCTATCGAGCTGCTACGGAGGTTGAGCGATGTGGTCCCGATGTGAAAGATTCCCAATATAGTGCGTAGTTTGGCATGCATGGTAGCTGCCCACGGCGCGTGGGCGTCGGGTTCGCGGAGCTAGTAGCGGGCTGACCGTGGTCGTACCGGTGAGTTGTAGGCGAGGGGGTGTATGTCAGCGATTTGTAGGCTTGTGTCCATCCGCAAAGTGCGTCCTAGTGCGCCTCGGCGTGTGTGTAGCTAGGCCACCCTGGTCGTCCGACATCCGCGCGCGAGCCGTGCCGTCCGGGGAAGAAAAGATCGTGCGTAGCGGGGTAATGGATGGTTCCGGTGGCCATGTTGTGTAGCAGTTGGAAACACGGTTTGTGGGGCCAATGGGGTGCGATGACGGTGGCCGCTGCTCTAAACTAGCGCAGAGGTCGGGCAGTGCTCCCCAAGGTGGGTTGCAATAGTTTACCTCGCGTTACTTGGCGGCGTCCGGTAGGTGTAGGCAGTCGATGCCCTCGCATTCGAGGTCGCGCCATTTGACGTTGAAGCGAGGAAGCTGAGTGTTCTCCATCGACGCGAAACGGTCAGTAGAGTGTGGTCCACACTCGGCTTGAAGGTAGCTGAAAATTCTCGGGTTTAGCTGCCAATCGTCGCGGTCGAGCTCCCGGCTAAGGTTGTCTACCCAAATGTTCGCTGCCGAGCCAATGTACTTGGGCCGGATGCGGATGTCCTTAACGTCTAGTAAGTACCACAGCCGCCGTAATTCCGTCATCATTAGGGGGAGCGTGTGGTAAGGTTGGACAGCATAGCCACGATTCATGTGTTGTCCTCGTGTAATAGGACGTTGCGTCCCCGAAACTGTGGCACGAAGGACTCGATTGCAAGTCGCACGGCTTGTAGCTCCTTCCATGTGATGTGTTGCTGCCGGTCGTCATCGTACCAAAGCCGCGCGCTTGGATATTGTGTTTGTCGGTCAACATGGCTCCCCATCCGTAACCGCTGGAATCCGCGTGGAGGAACGCCGCCTCGACGGGTTTGTAGATTAAGCGTCCGTTGTATTGAGCGGTCATTGTACACCACCACTCAAGGTCTCGCTTTAGGTGGTGTGTCATGCGGACTCGGCCTCCCCATCCTTGTCGCCTGACCAATACGGAGTGGAGTTCGCGTAAAAAGAAACGAGCTGGCGCGATGGCGAGGTAGTAGAGAAACTGCTCTTTTCCGGCAAAGGCGGCCATCTGTCTAGCGGGTAGCCAGCGGGAGTTGCACGCTGCGCGACTGAGTAGTGCTGAGGCTTGCTTGGAGTGGGTCTGCAATTTGTCGACGGGGGCTCGAAACTCGCCTTTCTGGAGGTCGATCGCGAGGCCGAGGTGGTCGCCCATTTGCGTTGGCTCCCATAGGCCTTTCTTGGGGTTGCGTTGGAGGCCGAGTCGGTGCAGCAACGCTTCGACGCGGTTGCGTAGGAGTAGTCGTGTTGCTTCGCGCGAATGGGCAATGAACATGAAGCCGTCCAAGTAGGGTAGTAGTCGGGTTCCGCGCCAACGGATGTTGCGCCAATGTCTTCTCGTGGGCTTGTGAGGTGTAGTCGTCCTTGCGATCGGGGGCGCAGCTTGACGCCGGAGGTAGTTGGTGAACACTTGTGTTAATTTGCAAAAGTAGTAGGCGGACCCGGATCAGCCCATTGGAAGGCGCGCGAGGCGCTGGAGTTCGCGCCGGTAGTTGACCGTGAAAATGTCGCGGTCCTCCTCTCAGATGCCGAGGGTGTAGTAGCCGTCCCCGAGTTATAGTTGACAGGTGGCGGAGGTGCTTGAGTGTTTCGCACGACATGATGAACTCCGCTCATTAGTTGTTGAGTTCGTGTGAGTCGATTATGAGGTGCCACTTGTTGACGCCGGGCTTGCGGACGAGAAATGTGCAGGAGACGTAGCGAGTGTTGTGAGCGCGCTCCCATGCTCCGCATGCTTCGAACCGTGGAAGTTCCGTCGCTAGAGAGTCGAGCTGGGGCTGGGTGGCGTCCTTCATGGGGACTCCGTGGTTGAAGGGCTTGGGACGTCTGCCGTTCTTGAACTCAACCCGCACGCCATGGCGGATCCAACTCATGACTTGACCGCTCGCGCCGATATCCTCCCACTCCCGCCATCTTTGCCGCACGCGGTGACGCGTGTAGTTTGATGACGGGGAGCAAGAATCGGCGCGGCGGGCCACACCATCACTTCTTCGTGGGTGGCTTGGTCCCGTCGCTTGGCTTAGTTCCGGTTGCGATTGCTGCTGTTGCAACAGCCGCGGCCTTGCGTTTTTCGGCTGCCGGCTTCTTGGCCTTGGCGTCCTATTTGGGTGGCTTACTTGGGGGTTGTCTTCGCGAGGGCTGCTCATGGTGCTGCCTTCATGGCGGCATGCCGGCTAGCCTCAAGCGTTCTATCGACGAACGCTTGGCGTAGCTCATCCATTGGGCCGGAGACCGCGGTAGGGCGTGGGCGGCAGAAACGCTCGTGGGAGAGTTCGCGAACACTCCGTCCGAATTCGAGCTCATTTTTCCGCCCTTGGTGAGGCGGAGGAAGCCCAATCGAGTACGTGCGGCCTCCTCCGTCGGTGCATGGGTGCCATGACCCACTCGGATGAGTGATTGAGTGCAACGGCTGCAATCCGCTTCGTCGATAAAGGATGGCCGGATGACAGCGCGTCAAGATCCTCGCTAATTACCCCGTTGACGCAACTGTAGAAGAAGGCATTGCAGCCTATATGGAGTCACTCGTCGTACCCCGCTTGGGATCTCTTGTCTTTAAGGAAACGCGTTGTGTCGTCCGTCAGCGTTCAGAGGCGGGGCTCGTCAATATCGTTTGGGGGGGGGGGTTTCAAGGCTAGCATAAATGACTTCTGTGTACGCGGAGAAGTCGACGAGCTCTAGCCCGAAAAGCTCGGAGTCCTCGTTGAGCAAATCGGTAGGTGGCTCTTGGGCCGCCCTTCTACCCTCACTCGCAATGATCGCGTCATGGGGAATGGATTGTTGTTGAGTCGTGGGCACAGTTGGGCATAATAAGCGCCGAAGCTCTGCATGAAAGGCGGTGTTAGACGTCTGAATGTGCTCAAGTATCCGGAGGTCGAGGACCGAAACTGCAATTTGAATATGTTCGGTAGTATATTGTTCACTGGTATAGGGTAGAGCGTCGACTCCATGCGCGTAGGTAGACTGTTCAGAAATTATGTTGTTAAACGGCGACTTAGAGCGTGGGGAAGTGTCGCGTCACGCTAGATTGCGCATGAGACGATGTGAAATGACACCGTGCTCGACTACAATAGTCGAGACTGCAATTGCGCGAGGTAGATGGACGAGCGCAAAGCAGAGAGGGCCATTGCTCGGGGGCTGCACCGGCTTAAGGGTTGCCGCTAGCTAGTGGAGGCGGGGCTTGGGGCGTTGCGCGAGGCGTTTCCCTCAGTCATCGAGGGTTGCCTCGAGGTGTGGGTAAAGCGCACGACTTTATATTAACGCTTAACCGCTAGGGTAAGCGTTCTGTCACACATGTACGCAAGTTTTGCAAACCCCTATATTTAAAACAATCTGACTTTCTTTTGCAACCCCGGGATATGAGAATGTCAGGTAAACCCGCATTGGCACCTCCTAGAGACAAAATATTGCCGGTACCGTACCTTAACCTCAGTTTTCTACATTCGCACTTCGCGATGCAATACAAAATTGCATTACAAAGAAAGCGCAGTGGAATCCCCAAGTAAAAAAGTAACCCATCAAGATAATTACAAAGAAAGTAGTGGAATCCCCTAGCAAAGAAGAAAAGAAAAGAGGAAAAAAAGCCTAAGCCCTCGGAGCAGGGAGGTAGGCAACAATAGTTGCACCACCCTCCTGCAAGGCATCATGAAGACAAGAACCCAACGTGCATGAAGAACCACAAAAAGGTGGTGCATGAACTGTTAGCACTAGCATCCCGTTGCCTAGTACTTATGTACAAGGTAGCTATTTGTCATCCTAGTACTTAGTGTTATGCCATTAGCGGTACTGTATTCCCTATTAGTGGCGGTCGGCCGGCCCTGCCGGTGCCTTCGCCGGCCGCCATCTCTCTCCTCTCACTTCTCTAGTCACCACAGCCGGCCCCCTTGTGGGGCCGGCACGACCTCCGTGTAACTATCCGTTCCCAACTCTAACTGGTTATGGGCCCTCCACCAAGTTACACTAGAGAAGAGCGTATGTAAAGCGCTCGGCGCCACGGCAGTCCTACCTACTCCCACGTAAAAAAGAGTAGAGCGTGTGTAAAGCGCTCGGCGCCACGCTAGTAATGAAATTGTTTACAACATGTCCCGGCAAACTGGACCGAGTGTTGTCTCACAGGCCACTCTACTTCGCCATACAGGACTTATTAGCAAGTTTAGCCCGGGTCTCTCCGACCAGGTACATTTCTTATCGACACACCTATCTGCAATGTGTGTCGACGTTCCTCGGAAGTTATATAACTGTAAGCAACCGCAGTAATTGCCACAGTCCCCCCACCTAAGCAGTAACAGCGTAATAATTTTGTAATCAAGAAAAAAAGATCTAAAAATAAATCCACTTGTCTAGAAATGCAAAACTAAACTGCTGCTCGACCTTCACAATTCACGGCCCGCTCCCGCCGAACCGGGGTGTCGACCGGCCTAGGCCGGTCGGCGTTCGGGAGGGACGACGGGCCAGCCTAATCTAGCTCCCGCGTGACTTCAGTCTTGCCGAAGGTAGGAGGGGAAAGGCTGGCAAAAAGCCCCTCCTCGCGCGGTCGCTCGTCGATCCCGCCGCTCCATCCCGTAAACCCCGCCCCAAGGTCTTGCCGCGTCCACCGACGCGGCGGTCCTCCGTGTCGAGGTCCCCCATCACCTCGAGGACATGTGGGGGGGACCGAGACACACATACATAGAAAAAGCTAGCGCTCCTGCCTCCGCGCCTGAATTTTCCCCGCTCATTTCCCCGGTTTTTTCTCTGTCTGGTACCCGGGTACCTGTCGGTTTTCCGGCATGTGGCCGTACCCTCCCCCCTCTGATCGCGCGTCCACCGAGCAGCCTTTTCTTGAGCGGGGGCCTCCGCGCTCACCCGGGCCCACGCTCAAGGACCCCTAGGAGTATGAAGGTCTGTCGGGGTAGTGGGTGTCGAAGAGGGGGGGGGGGGCAGGTCACCGTAGCCGGATCCGGCGGGCCGCGGGCGCCCGGAATTAAACAAAACCCTCCGTGCCGGGTTTTCCGGCGGCGCCGACCCAAAGGGTCGTCGCCGCCAGATCGTGTCGCTCCTCCCGTCGCGACCGTCCTCCTTGCCGTCTCAACTAACTCCTCCCCCCGGGAGATGACGCAGGACGACGTAGAGTCGCGCTAGTGAGCGCCCTACCCTGGTGTTGCTCCCCAACTAGCTCGACGCCGGGTACGGACATTGTTTTTTAGTATCCATAAAAGCCCTCCGTACATGGCTTTTCGGCGGCGGCTGATCATGAGGATCGCCGCCGCCTCATATAGCCGCTCCTCCGTCTGCGACTAGCCACCGGCCTGTGCCATATCTTGCCTCACCCAACGGCAAGGTTCGACCGGCACATGGCAGGTCGACGGCTAGCGAGCGCCCTTTCCTGGCGCTGCTTCCCGGCTGGCCACCACCAGCTCCAACACCCGCCTCCCACCGCTGATCCCGCCGTACCCTCCTTGTCATCAAACGCTGCCGTAGTACAGGCCCCACCCCTCAAAGTAAGGATGTATCTAGGAGTATCTGTACGCAAAAAAACATATCGGACGGGCCGAGCGGGAGATCTTGGCGCCGGTAGTGCACAGAAATTATTTTTTCAAAAGCCCTATGTACAAGGCTTTCCCGACAGCTGCTGATCCCACGGATCGAGCTGTCGGCCCTCTTAGCCCCCTACCGTGCCAGGCCTAGCACGGCTACGGGGTTTCCAGCGCCCACCACGGGGAGGTGAGGGGATGCCGACGGGCATGCGAGCGCACCCCCCTCCGGGGCCGCCGCCGCTGCGCCGCCGGCGGGCGCCCCACGCTAGTAATTCATCGTCCAACCGGCACCACGCTTCGCCTTCGAGCTCGTTGTCCGCGATTAACCTACCATCTCCCACGTTTACCCTAGGGCACATTTTGCCAAACATGTCAGCTTGCTTACAATTTGGCCAAAAGACACCCACAGACAGGGTATGGGGGTCGATTAGCGCAGGATTATAGGGATGGGTGGGTGGGTTCGCGCGAAGCCTAGATTGGCTGAGCGCGAAAGCAGAGAGTGCCTAGGCTCGTGGCTAGCTACGGCTTATAACGCACGGGCTAGCTAGAGCTGACCGTTGGGGGAAAAAAAAAAACATCCTACCGTCACTAAAGACAGTAAAAAGATCCAAAGTACTACTAAAGTACTACTGACGTTAAAAATATAGGGGATGGGTCGGTAGCTCGGATGAGCAACGCCGACCGTCTTCGCTCCGGGCTTGGCCTCCCTATAAGCGATAGACTGGTGACCACAGGGCCCGTCGGACGACGGGCACCGATCACCTCTCCCCACCCGAGCCCAGCTCACCCAGGTCGGTGGATCCGTAGGCACATCAGACGGTACACACTCCAAGGCGCAGCTTTCAGGGATTTGAAATTCGTCTCCCCAACAGCTCTCGCGCCACCCACTCCGATATCCAAACATGTACCCGTCAAAGTACTGCGACACACCCAAAAAGCACATCGCTTACAAAAAGCCTCCTCCCCGGATGGCGGCGCGCCACACCGCGCCCCTCCGAGCGTCCGGACGTCCCTGTCCGCCGCTAACATCCCAAAAACCCAGGTCCCATCGGGCCTGGTCGCGTGCAGCCAACACGCGCAATACACTCAACAACCTACTCGAAAAGCCACAATCAACCCCACTACTCTCACACACTCGAAATCCAACTCGATCGAACTGTCCTCTACCCCTACCCCCCCCCACTCACAGACATATGCTTATGCCATTGCGGGATCGGCCCGTCAATGCGCCCGCCGCGGACCCCTACAGCCCCCGGAGCTATCCAGCGGGACATCCACTCGCTCTACTCAACCATGTGCCCCAACCATCCCCATCCGCCCAATACTTGGGCACGGCTTTGGAACCCTCACCAGTCAGAGGACTCCTGACGCCCCTGGTCCTCGCCGCTCCTAGGTCAACCACTGACCTGGGACGGGCCGCTAACTCAACAACCCACAAAGACGACCCGTACCGGTGCGATCGTCCCGCTCTGTCCCACAGTAAGGACCTGTCTAGCACCCACCGCCCCCTCCCGCTAGCCTACGCTGATACTCTCGTCAACAGAGCACCTAAATCGATACTTTTCCCTCACCCTAGTGCTTCCCAGCCACAATGCTGTAAAGCTCGACCAATAATCCCACATCATGCGACTCGAGAATCGTTCTCTTTAATCCAAATAAAACAATATTCTACAGGCCTGATTCTTGCCTCTGCACTAACCACTGCCCTGATCAGCACTCATCGCCACCCCCCTCCCCCTCATGCTACCCTCCTACCCCATAACTATACTAGTCTCCTCGCAGCTGCACGTGCCGCCTGGCCTGTCGCGCCGGCCCCTGCCCTATACGCTCCCTCTCGCCCGAACTTGCCGCTCACCGACTGTCGCCCCCCGTCCCACAGTAAGAACCTGTCTCGCCCCCAGCGTCCCCTCCCGCTAACCTACGCTGATCCTATCGTTATCAGCGTACTACCATCGACACCTCTCCCTCACCTTACTGCTTCCGAGCCTCAGTGCTTTAACATTCGTCCAGTAATGCAATATCATGCAACTCGAAAGTCGTTTTCTTTAATCAAAGGAAATAATTATTTTACAGGCCTGATTCTTGCCCCTGCAATAACCACCGCCCTGATCAGTTCTAGTCGATACCCCCCTCCCGCTCCTGCTCCCCTCCTACCCCACAACTACACTAGCCTATTCACAGCTACACAAGCCGCCTGGCCTGTCTCGCCGGCCCGGGCCCCGTACGCTCCCCCTCGCACGAATTCCCCGCTTGCCGACCGACACGATCCGTCCGCCGACGACTCCCACTCTCCTCCCCCGGTGCCAGCAGCTGACACCGGCGCCCCGCTCACCTCTTCCACCCTAACTCACCCTCCAGATGACGGCTGTCCATCCGCTGCTCCCATGCTCTGTCCAACGCTCGCTCCTGTCGCTGTGCCCCTCCGCTTTAAAATCTTCTTTCCCTTCTCTATTTACATACTAGACCACCTAACCCGACTAACCCATCAGACACTCGCGCTTACCTGCGATTACCTCACTGTAGACCCTAGGGCAGTCGTTCTCCCTCCCACTTTTTCCACCCTCCATGCTCTGCCCAACTCGCCTGTCGTTACAATACCGACAGCTCTCCCCCTGCTGAAACTAGCCCGACCGCGCTGCTCTACCCGACGGCTTAACCGATCACCCGCCCCCCCGCGTATTTACCTGCCCCGGAAATATCGCCCCCCTCTTACAGACACGATCTTGCGGTCACGTACCCGTAACGTTCTCAGCGATACACGTACTCCCACGCCCCTACAGTCCTCACTTCCTTTAGGCCTGCTCCGAGGCTTCTCTCGGAAGCCCCGAAGCACATTTGATACGATATCGACAGCCCCGTCTGTCACCACAGTTCCCCACTATCGCCCCCCTCCTACTACCTACCACACATTGCTTACAATTTTTCTATCCCCCCTCCCCCTCCCTCTCATACTCTCTCCGCCATCCCTACACTTACCACCCCCTCTTAAGCTCCGAACGACAACCCGCTCCAAGGACCTCCTGCTCGCCGAAATGCGCAAGACCTCGACGAACGGACCCTCCGGAGCCTCACACTCTCGCCCTCCACAAGCCTCGGCCGGCAAGGCCGCTTATCATCATTAGTCCCCCACAAGACGGGCCTCAAGGCCCAGAGGTTAGACCCCACAACCAACCCCCCACTCCACAACCCGATATCCGAAGTCACACTGTAAATACCACGCTACAGTCATCTCTCCCGGCCCACTTTACCCCCCGCACCTGCTGCATAGCTTTACATAACTACCTATTCGACCTTAACCTAGAATACGGCCTCCCTACACCCATCGGCTGCCTCGATTCCTCTGCGGTCCTCTCCTTCCAATGGGGGCGATATCAGGACCTCTCTAACCTATACTGCCTCGCTACCACAATAACCAAACTCCACTCGACTCCCACCGCTTCCTATACCGTTATCACTAATAACGAAGTCGACAATCACCACCACAACTCCCAATACCCCAGCCACTGGACTAACCTCTCTAACCGAGGCTCCCCCCCCCGCCCGGGTACACCTAATCACTCTCTCCTCGTCCTCACATGGCAAAACTCTCACTTCGGCCTCCTACACCTAACTCACTCCTCCGCTACCTGGATTGACTCTCTCCACCACCCCCCTCCGTCCGACCTCCTCGCCCGCTCTCTCAATCTCCTCTCCGACTGGAACTCCTCCCCCCCCCCTCCCGTTGGGGACCTCCGCCTGCTCAACCCCCCTCGGCAGAACGACTCCGACGGAGCATGGTCGTGCGGAACCCACGCCCTCCTCCACACCTACTTCATCACCACAGCCCCCCCGGACCAACAATACAACCCCCCCTCGTTCGACCCTCGAAACTCGGTGTACACCCTCCACTCCCTCCTATGGCACCACACTTTTCGATCCACTCCCCTCCCAATAGGACGCCCCCACCTCCTAGCCGCCCTCAACCCCCCCGCTCCGCCCTCCCCCCCTCACCTCCCCACCCCTCCTCCCCCCCTCCCCTCCCCAACCCCTCTCCTCCCCCCTCTCTTCCAACCACCCCCCAAGGACCTACCCCCTGACGACCCCCCCAGCACCACCCCTTCCCTCCCCTCCCCTATTCTCCCACACCACACATCCCAACCACTACACCTCATCACCCTCAACACCCGCGGCCTCCACACATCCATTATGGATGTTGAACACCTCTCCACCTCACACCGTCCGGACGTCCTTATCCTCACCGAAACCAACCACGACACCCACAAATCCCGATGGCGCATAGCACTCCCCCAATACCACCTCAAAAGCTCCCGACCATACTACTCAACTGTGCCCCTACCCAACGCAGGCGTTATCTTCGCGGTCCGCAGAGCCTCATTCCAATCTGCCACTGCCCTAACTCCGCCCCCCCACCTCATCCCCCATATCGCCGGACTAAATATCGTTCCCCACTCAGGCACCCCTTACCTCCTTATCGGTACTTACATGCCCCAGCTCTCTACCCCCGAGCTGACCCGCCTATATGCAGAAGCTGCAGCATGGGGCCTCCGCCTAGCCGACGACCACCCGCAACACCGCACCCTCTGGGGAGGGGACTTCCAATCGACCACCACCACAGGTACAGGTCACCCTGCCCTCACCTCCCTACTCACATCCCACCTCCAACCCCTCCACAACCCCATCCCTACCTTCCCCCGCAGCGGAGGCTGCCTTGACCACTGGCTCACCACGCCCCCTTCACCTCTCACTCTCCTACCGTCCTCTTGCTCGATATTCCCCTCCCCCTCCCACTTCACCGACCACTCTGCAATCCACCTCGTCATCCCCGCCCCTTTCCCCCTCATGGCACATCCCCCCCTCCCCATACCTACCCCCACACACATCACACGACGCGCAAACTCAACTTTCGACTTCCCCTCACACCCGACCACATAAAAGCGTACCAATCAAGCACCCCCGACCTCATCAACCACACGGCCGCCCTCCACGCAGAAATTCTCAACACCTCACACACCTCAGCCTCCCCCGACGCCCTCGACACCCTTGCCTCACAATTCACTACACTCCTCTCCCAACACATGGACCACGCAGCCACAGTTTGGCCCCTCCTCCCCGCCAAAAAACCCCGACCACCCCAAGCGTCCCTTGACCCTACTTGGCTTACTAAAAAAACACGCACTCACATACTCAAACTCCGCAAATGCAGCAAGAACAACGGCCCCCTCCCCTTCGCCCAAGCCCTTTTAAACACAAAAGAATATCTCTCCCCTGACGCCATCAAACAACAATGCCAAACACGCATACGCCAACTCCTTCACGCCACTACCACAGATAAACTAAAGAAAATAAAAACTCGAGCCAATACGGCCTACGACACTTGCCCCAAACTCTCTCACCGCCGATTGAAAATTAAAAGCGGCCTCCTACCCCCCGCCGGCGCCGCCTCCACCCTCCGCCGCATTACTAGAACCGATAAAACCACCGCATCCTCTCCCTCCGCCGTCATTGACGCGGTACACTCTCACTTCGCCACCGAACTAGGCCGCACCACCCCACCCGAACTGCCCACCCCACCGTGGGAACTTCCCGACAACCCCGACAACTTTACAATCGAACCACGTGGTGACCCAACTCTCACCCTTGCCGATATGATCACTCGCGACACTTTCGATAAAACCCTCAACTCCCTAGGCACCGGCAAAGCCCCCGGCCCAGACGGTATCCCCAACGAAATCATCAAATTCCTACCACCGGCGACCCGCTCCGCCCTCTTCTCTCTCCTCTCCCTCCTCGCCCACAAGTCATACACCCCTCCTGACTGGTGCCACAACACAACATGCTTGCTACATAAAAAAGGAGACCCCTCCCTCCTCGACAACTACCGCCCTATCGCCCTCATGAATAACCTCCTTAAACTATGGACAGCACTAATCAAAGATGCAGGCTCAAAATACGCCGAAACCCACGGCATTCTCAGCGACCAACAGGACGGATTCCGACAACACCGCAGCATCCACGACGCCCTCTCTTCCCTCATCATGACGATGGAGGACGCGAAACTCCACAACAAAGACATCTACGTCATGTACGCGGATTTCAAAGGCGCCTTCAACGCCGCGGACCACCGCATCATGTTCAAACACATGCGTCAACTCGGTATGCCCCCCACCTTTGTCGACACATGCGAACACCTCTACGGGGTCTCAACCACCGATTATATTACACCACATGGCCCCACCCCTTCTATCAACATTAATCGCGGAACCCTCCAAGGTGACACCCTCTCCCCCTTCCTCTTCACCCTCTTCCTATAACCCTTCCTCCGCTGGCTCACGGTGGGAAGCCGGGGCTACCGCCCAGGCCCCCCCGCCACTAACGTCGACCCCACAAAACCTACAGCCACATACCCAGGACATGGCTTCGCTGACGACCTCAGCCTCGCCACGGGCTCGACCCCCAACATGACCATCCAGCTCATGAAACTCTCCCTCTTCAGCGCCTACACGGGCATGACCGTCAACATCCGCAAATGTTGCATCACCGGCGCCCTCTGGCGCTCAGGCAACGCCCTCTCCCTCGCCAACACTACCCTCCTCGCATCCCGCCTACAAACTCAGTCCATCACCCTCAACTCCACCCCGGCCCCCATTCCCTCCATTGGTCCCACGGACACATACCGCGTCCTAGGGGTAGAACTGAATACCTCCCTCACCTTCACCAAACACTGGCACGAACTTAAACGTACCACTGCATCCCTCATCACCACCCTTTCCACCTCCCCACTAGCACAATCCCGCAGAATCAGGGTCATCCGTGGACTTCTCATCGGCAAACATTTCACCCTCCAGCTCGGCCTCTTCACCGACTCCCAACTCGACACACTCGAAGGACAAATCTGCCGCGCACTCCGCTCCGCCGTCTCCTCGGTACGTAACCTTCCCCGCACCGCCCTCCACCGCCCTACCTCCGACCTAGGATACGGCCTCCCCTCCCTCAAAGCCCACGCAGCACAACTCACAGTTTACCACCTACATAAAATCATGAACAACTCAGGCTATAGAGGCCACATGGCCCGCGCACACATCCGCACCTTATCCACCACGTACTCCCACTGGCCCTCGGAATCCATCATGTCAACCTGTTACACCCCACCCACACTCAAATGCTTAGTCAGAGCTCAGCGCGATGCGGGCACCCTATTCCACAACATCCCTCCACTCTCCCTCACCAACCCTATCGCCTCCACAATCCGCGCCCACTTCACCACTCAAGACAACGCCCTCCTCGCCTCACTCCGGGACAAAGCCACACACATCACAGACCCACACACATATAAGCAAGCATACTGCGATTTCTCCCCCCGCAAAACACACGCCTCCCTCCTCCCCCGCCTGACCCCCCTCTGGAAAAATAACATTACCACGTGGCCACAAGTCCTCCTCAGAGCCACCTCATCCTCCTTCATCCTCAAATCATGCAAGTCCATCACCACACTCACGGGGTCCACCACCCCACTCTCAGTTCCCATCCGCCTCCTCGCCGCAATCCTCACCGAACCCCTCGATACTATCCATAACCGCCTCCCACTCACAAGCCTCACTTCCAAACAAGCTTCCCCCCCCACCACTATACACCCCTCATGGATTCCCCTCCTCTCCCCACACCTCCCTCGCTCACCCCCCACCCTCTCATCAGGCATCTACACCTCCCCCACCACTCACCCCACCCCCACCGCACCCATCACACACTTAGACACAGAATACCTCACCCCCTCAGACCACCACTACCCCCCTTGCGACGTTACACGCATCATTTCCAAACACAAGGACTCCGAGTACGGTCAAACGCAGTACATGGTTGAATGGGCCCCGGAACACCTCACGGAGCGGGACATCCAACTCCAACTCGACGACGGCTTCCGCCTCATCTCCTCCACCCCCACATCGGTATGCCTCCCCACCCCCTCCCCCACCGCTTGCTCCATTTGTCATGACCCACTGCACACAGAACCCACCTCCACCTGCTGCACATGCCCGCACTTTGCCATACATTCCCAATGTCGCCCAGCTCAGGGACCCGCCACATGGCAGTGCGAGTGGTGTACTCGCGGCCAACAACACGACCTCACCCACCTCCACGAGGTCCAGTGGGCCCCTTGCCTTCAACTACACGACACCATCAGTGAGACCCCCTCCGGCCCCACCGCCCTCACCGCATTTAACTCCGGCTATGTCCCCTCCACGACACCCATTCTGCCACAACCAGGTCCCCCTCCGTGGTCACACCCCCTAATCACATTCAACCACGACCCCATCAACCCCGACCTCGACATGCTCCCAACCGGTAAATTCGCCATCCACGCACACCCATCACTCCACGACACAACCATACTATGCACCCCCGACGGCCGCGCGGTCACCACCCTCAACGGCCCCCGCGTCCGCCACCTCTTTCAACTCTTCCGCCCAGAACTCACACAACACACGTTCGAGGAGGAGGTCTACCACCTCCTCACCCGCCTAGGTTCCCGTTCAGAAATCCACTCCCCCACACCCGCCACCACCACCCGTAACAGATGGGCCACTAGAGAGGACCTCGTCTCGGCTCTCCGACACACATTCCACATCCAGACAGAACTTTACTCAGACCCCCTCAACAAATCACTCCACTCCCACACATACCACTCACTTTACCCCGAAGACATAGTCTTCTCATCTAGCGGCCTAGTTCTCATAGTCTTCTCATCACACAGACCAGATTTACGCCACACCCAGACTATAAGTGTTGCGAGACATGGTTTTGTGTGGTAATCAAGTTGCTACACAGCAATGTTGGTCGAGTAGCATCGTGATAGTACGGCTGTGACTCAACACAATAAGATGATAAGCCAATCAACAATAGAGAGGATTAGGTTGCTGATAGTGGCAAGTTGCTGAGCGTTAGATATCATCTAAAGGCTCAGAATATATGTTGGCGTGTGCTCACCACAAGGTGAATACGTGTCATGTGATAGGCAAGTGCTAGGCACTTGCTGAGGGTGAGATGACATGCAGTGTCACTCACCGAGTGTAAGCATTCCTTATTGCCCCCTCAACTCTTACAGGTTGTGGGCCCTCAAGCTGCTAGTTGTTGGAGTCATTTGTCTTGACTGGAACCTAGAGCTTGCTTCTCGAAGAGTGGTAGACCTTTGTGGTGTCGCACGATACGTGAGGTGCGGCTGGCTCACAAAGTGGCTGGCTCTTGCTTGTGTTTGTAGATTTACTTCGATACCCGGCTGGTAGCGACTTGTTTGTGTCGCTTGGAGCCGGCTTGAACCCCCGAACGCCGTCTCGTGTGAAGTGAAGATCGGCTTGCTTTCCTTTGTTATAGCTTGGCGCTTTCTGGAATTTTATTCGCTTCCGGAGCTTGTCACCCGCCAGTTTCTTTTCTCGTGAAAGCCTATAGTGGTCCGGCTGAATTTTTGGAAAGGCATCTTACCACAAGTGTACTAGCACTCCTGTACGACGTCACTTGACCGACCTTCTGAGACTCGTTTCTGATTGCCTTGGCTGTATAGACTCCGGGAGTACAACTGCGTCTTCGGTCAGCCCTTTGTCGTCTCCTTTTCTGAGCCGTGTTGCCCGCCTCTTCACCGGTACTTAGTGCTCTTCTTGTTGGCATTTTTCATGATTTTCTGGTGCTCTTGCGAGCGCATCCGACGTACCTGCTATGGACTCCGTGAAACTACCCAAGTTCAGTGGGGAGAGACGAGATTTTGACGTGTGGAAGAAACCTTTCCGTGCATTTGGCTTGATGCAAAAGTGGGCTCCGGCTTTGTCGTCGGATGTTGCCGCTTCCTCTCAACAACAACTCGACAGGTACTCCACATTGATTCTTGCGCTGCCGGAGGACGACCTTTCCATTATCGAGAATGCTAGCGAGGATGACAAGACCTGCGGCCACACTGCATGGACTGCGTTAGTCAATCATTATGAGGACGATGGTATTTACCGGTGTACGGAACTATTGCAGGACTTGGAGACGCCGCAAGCGGACGGCGAGAGCGGCATTCAATACCTGAACCGGTTAGTTCGACTGCAACGACAGCTTGCCCGAGTTGGGGACGTCGTCCACGACCGGCGTATCATCATGTACTTGGTGAAGGGCCTGCGCAGCGAAAAGCACTCCATCACCGACACGTGGGACGTACACGACCTCAGCATGGATACCGTCAAGCGTGATCTTCGTCAAAAGGGCATGCGCATCGAGAGTCGTGCGCAATCACATACAACGGAGCCCCCAACACCTACGGCTTTTGCAGCGTCTCATGATGACTCAACGACTGAACTTTTGAAGCGGCAAGTCTCCGAGCTCCAAGACCAACTGAAATCTCTTCAAGGAGCTGCGACTACTCGTCGTACCTCATATGGCAGAGGCGGAGCGAGAATTTTTCGTGGTGTTTGCTATGGCTGTGGTAAGAAGGGACATCGCAGGTCCGAGTGCCCCGTCAACAACACCGGAGGTAACTCTGCGCAAGTGGACTCCCCGGTTGCTTTTCCGGCGGTCATGGACGTGACAGCCACCCCTGCGAGGCCATTCTCCGAGGCTCGACACATGTTCGAGCGCGATGGGGAAACGTGGATGTGGTTGGCCGACAGCGGCGCCAGCCATCACATGACTAGTGTACGCCGTGACTTCTGTGAGTATCGAGCGCTCACCGGCCGGCTTTGGGTGAAGGGTGTCAGCGCCCGCGCTGTTGGAGTGGGCTCGGTCCGCATCATTGTGAAGGCTGAAGATGGAGAGGAGATTCCTGCCACGCTAAAGAATGTGCTCCACGTTCCTGAGCTATCCCGTCGTGCGTCGTGGTCTTACCATCGGCTTTTCAGCCTCACCCAAGCTCGGCGACAAGGTCATTCAGTGGTGTTAGCTGATCCCGTGGACCACCTTCGTCTTCATGCCGGTCATGGTGGTGGCGTGGTGGTTCCGTTGGAGCGCGCGCATTTGTTGGTGTGGTTGCCGGCGTGGGTTGCTTCGTCGAATCCTACCGCTTCGGTCGCCACTGCGCCATTGGAAAAACGGTTGTGGCATTCCCGACTCGGTCACCTTGGCGAGTCGCAATTGGACGGGCTCTTGGCCACCGAGGTGGAGGGTGTGGCGTTTCCTGCGTCGGAGAAGTTGGGCTTCTGTGAGACGTGTGCTGTGTGTAAGTCGCACGTCCGCCGTATCTCTCGTGAGCCGTATGACCGGAACGCTGGTGTCTTTGAGGTCCTCGGCTTAGACTTCTGCGGTCCTATGAGTGTTCCATCCTTGGGAGGACGGCGGTACAGCTTGTGTGCGGTTGATTTCCGGAGCCGTTTCTTGCTGCATGATGCGGTCCGCTCCAAGGATGAGGCTCCCGCCTCGTTCCGTCACATGTTGACTACCATCCGCTCTCTTGGGCACACGGTTCGTCGTCTTAGGGTGGACAATGACACGGTGTTCTTAGGTGTTGCCTTCCGAAACCTCTTGGATGAGTTCAACATCGCTGTGGAGATCACTGCCCCTTACGCGCATTGGCAACATGGCCGGATTGAGCGGCAGTGGGAGACATTGGTCCCGATGGCGCAGTCAATGATCCGGCAAGCCGCGCTGCCTAAATCGTAGAGGGCCCATAACCAATCAACGGGGTACACGGAAATGCCATCACCGGGGATCGAACCCGGCACCTCCGTGTCCGGAGTCAAACGCCGTAACCAAGTACCGCGCCTAAAAGTCGGTACCCATTGGGGATATATCTCATATATATACCCCCGTACTGCCCGAGCAACGGGCTCCCGCAGTACAACCACTATTGGCGAGATAGTAGGGCCAAGACTTCCCCGGAGTACAACGTACGGATGTGTCCATTATCGTGCCCACCACGGGGATCTCACAACACTCCCCCTAATGGACACCATCCGATCAACTCCGGTCAAACCCTAGCAACCCGCGTCATACGCGGAGGGCCCATAACCTGTCAAAGTTGAGGGGGCAATAAGGAATGCTTACACTCGGTGAGTGACACTGCATGTCATCTCACCCTCAGCAAGTGCCTAGCACTTGCCTATCACAGGACACGCACTCACCTTGTGGTGAGCACACGCCAACATATATTCTGAGCCTTTAGATGATATCTAACGCTCAGCAACTTGCCACCATCAGCAACCTAATCCTCTCTATTGTTGATTGGCTTATCATCTCATAGTGCTGAGTCACAGCCGTACTATCACGATGCTACTTGACCAACATTGCTGTGTAGCAACTTGATTATCACACAAAACCATGTATCGCAACAGCTCTAGCGATGGCCGCTGCGGTGCATATCCGCAATCGTGTGCATAGTAGCGGAGCCGGCGGTGTACCTTTCACCTTGGCGACCGGTAGACGAGCTGATCTGAGCTCCATGCGGGTCTTCGGCTGTCCGGCCTATGTCCACGTTGACAAGTCTCAACGCCGCAAACTTGACGATCGCGCGTGGAAGGGTGTCTTTGTGGGTTATGCTTCCGAATCCCCTGCGTGGTTGGTGTACAATCCTGCTACTCGTCGGGTGGTGAGCAGCCGTAACGTGGTGTTCGATGAGGCTGCAGTCCTCTCCATGGGGGAGAGCAATGCGGAGCAACGCACTGATGATGAAGAGGACAGCATCCCGCGCACCATGTGTAGCGAAGAACGGGATACACCTTCGGGGGAGTCGCCGCTACGGGAGTCGCGGCAGCATTCCGGGTTGACGGAAGATGAACGGGACATGCATTCGGGGGAGACTCCACGTCCAAGATATAATCTTCGATCCACTGCCGCACCACAGCAATGCGTACCCAGTCCAAGGTATAATCTCCGTTCAACGGGCGCTTCGGGAGATGAATGGACTACGGGAAGTACCGCGGCTATTAAGTCATCCAGCAGCCCGACCGTTCAAGAGCCGGTGTCATACAAGCAAGCGCTGAGGAGTCCCCAATCGGGGGAGTGGGAGGCAGCTATCAAGAGCGAGTTCGACTCACTTGTATCTCGGAAAACCTGGACATTGGTCCCTTGTCCTGCCGGTCGCAAACTCGTAGATTCCAAGTGGGTGTTCAAGCTGAAGCGCGATGCCAATAGACAGATTGCAAGGTACAAATCAATACTTGTGGCTCGCGGGTTTACTTAGGAGAAGGGTGTGGACTACCACGAGACCTTCGCTCCCACAGTGAGGGTGATTTCTATTCGAACGTTGCTCGCGCTTGCTGCTTATAATGATTGGGAGGTGGAGCAGCTTGATGTGGTGACGGTATTCTTGGAGGCCGATATCGAGGAGGAAATCTACATGAGGCAGCCGGAAGGATTCCGTCACTTCGACATCAATGGAGAGGAGCGAGTGTGCTTGTTGAAGAAATCATTGTATGGCCTCAAGCAAGCTCCTAGGAACTGGAATAAGACCATCACAGCCTGGCTAGAGGAGTATGGCTTTACCCAATCCAAGGTGGATCCCAGCATTTACGTCTTCATCAAGGAGGGTGAGCTTTATGTCTTGGCGTTGTACGTGGACGACAACATCATCGTCGGACCAGCGGGTAGCTTCATATCGTTGGGTTCAAGTCGGCTTTCGGCGAAAGGTTCAACGTGCAAGACCTCGGTCCAGTGTCTTGGTTGCTTGGCATGACAGTCGAGCGTGATCGTGGCAGCCGCACCATCAGGATTGGACAGCAGCAATACGTCTTAGATATGTTGGAGCGCTTCAACATGATGGGCTGCAAGCCGGTGGGCTCACCTATGGCGGTCGATGCTTTGAGCAATTGTGTGGAGACGTCGACATCGAGGTTGCCTCCCGGTCTAGTGCCGTACCAAAGCTTGATCGGCAGCTTGTTGTACGCTTCCGTAAGCACACGCCCCGACATCGCCATGGCTGTTAGCCATCTTAGTAGGTACATGTCCGACCCCTCTCAGTCAGATTGGGAGCAAGCCAAGAGGGTGCTCCACTACCTCAAGGGGACCGCAGATTCGGTCTTGATGTACGGTGGCGCGCCCTCATCAAAGGTGGTAGGATGGTCAGATCCTGACTACGCGAGTGATATTGGCGAGCGGCGCTCTCGCACGGGGTATGTGTTCATGCTCAACGGTGCAGCGGTGAGCTGGAAAAGTCAGCGGCAACAAACTGTGGCGTTGTCGACAGCGGAGGCAGAGTATATGGCGCTGACTGCGGCCACTCAGGAGGCGATGTTTTTGAAGCAAGTACTCCACGAGTTTCACCAAGACTCCGGGTCTCCCATCACAATTCACGAGGACAATCAGAGTTGTATTGCACTCAGCAAGAATAGCATGACGACCGGACGCAGCAAGCACATGGACGTGAGGTACCACTTCTGTCGGGAGAAGGTGGAGAGCGGAGACATCGAGGTGCAATATTGTGCGACGGAGAACATGCTTGCTGATGTGCTTACCAAGCCATTAGTGAGTGCAAGGCATGGCAAGTTGTGCAATGCCATCATGGGATTGCCTGCGTAGCAAGGGGGAGTGTTGCGAGACATGGTTTTGTGTGGTAATCAAGTTGCTACACAGCAATGTTGGTCGAGTAGCATCGTGATAGTACGGCTGTGACTCAACACAATAAGATGATAAGCCAATCAACAATAGAGAGGATTAGGTTGCTGATAGTGGCAAGTTGCTGAGCGTTAGATATCATCTAAAGGCTCAGAATATATGTTGGCGTGTGCTCACCACAAGGTGAGTGCGTGTCATGTGATAGGCAAGTGCTAGGCACTTGCTGAGGGTGAGATGACATGCAGTGTCACTCACCGAGTGTAAGCATTCCTTGTCGCTCCCTCAACTCTGACGGTAAGAAACCCTGTTCCTAAGACAATCTTATTAATTCTCTCTACGCTGTATAATTAGATCCAAAGATTAGGTTCTACTATAAGTCTAAGGTTGCCAACTTAGCCTAACCAAAGTAGCACCTCACAGCTCACCTCATGGGGCGATTTATGCGGGTTTTGTCGATACATGTTTACCAATTCTTAATTCCTAATGACTTCCGAGCCTAATTTTCGACGGGTGCTATGCGTGGGGCTGGTGCGGTTGGCACAAGCACATACCCAAACATTCCAAACACCTCCTCGTGATGCGTCCTTAACGGCCAAGTTGGACCTCGCCCCTCCCCTAAGCCAATCGCCCTCGCATGTTTACAACGTGCAGTGTTCATCCAAACCTGCGTCATGTGAGTTTTTGCTCGCTTGCTTTCCAAAAACATCGCCCCTTCATGCGGCGTGAACTTCCGTGCTCTATTCACACACCCGCAAACCAAACCTCGCGTATTGAACACGGCACCCACGCCTCCAAACCCCCTCCAAAAAGCCCCCAAAAATACGGTTATGTGGAACACAGAGTAATATGCAGCTCGGTATGAGCGCTTGAGCAATGCCCAAGCGTGGCGTAGTTTAGATTAGAACGACGTGTGTAGTTTAGACAATTTCATGGGAATTATGGGCTTAATTCGACAAACTCCACCGACAACACCCGCTTTAAGCTGAGGTCAAACCACCCCGGATGGCGGCTTACTGCTTGCTTCTCGGCTCTCCTACAATTGGGTGGTACTCGGGTATCGTCGTGCTTGACGTGGTGAGAGGGGAGCGTGTTCTTGACTTGCTTATGTTTAACACAATGCATGTCCGGAATTTTGTGGAGGAGTGTAGAAGATATGACTCTTGGCGACATTTCTATGGCATGTTTTATCTTTATTGCGCTGACAAGGCATTTACGCATAATTGTATAACTACCTGTACTCAACAGGCTCAGACGGCTGTGCAGCATTTATATATCATTGGAAAGCACATCTTCGCAACGTAAAAGTTTCAATCTTGGACTCTAACTTTCTAATGCTATCGACGCTGCTGCTGCTGCTGCTTCTCAGCGAGTTCGATGAGCGCTGCCTCGGC